>BMAO01022975.1:0-66414 GCA_019973975.1 Trichonephila clavata | reverse complement strand
AACATAAGGATGCCACGATTTTTGTTACAGAATCTTTTTAAGAGACGTTATGCAAATTATATTTTCATCATATTTTATGCAAAATCCTAGAGCATGTTTTATAGATACAAAACTATAGAAATATATTTCAGGGAAAAAATATCACGAAATGTACGTAATGAATGGTTTAAGATCACATAGAACATGGATTTTAGTTATTCAAGAAGTTAAATTGTGGGGAGAAAAATCGTCATCAAAAAGGGTCAAACAACGTATGAAAATGCTAATAATGCTAGCATTGCCAAATGGAGATATTGAGGTACATTTTTATATTTGGTGAAGAGAAGACGATATAATGACGCTAGGAATATATTTTTATTTAAAGATCTTTAAAGTAAAGTTCATGTATTAACAATTTCACGGCTTTTCCCGAGCTTAGCTCGGGAAGGTGGAACGCACCATCCTGGCTCATCCCTAGTGTAGCTCAGGCACTATAAGAATTCGCATATTTTGCAATTGGTCTTTCCCGAATTGTTTTCACATGTCTTTTTTATGGTTTCGAATAATTGAAAAGTAAAACTCGGTGGAATTTTCTTAAAATAGAGGACGTCCTTTTGCTGAGCACCCTCCTTCACGCATGTCTGAAATACACTTGGTTGACTACATTTCCCCAACAGAAAAGAAAACTAATCCACAGTACAGTGTATTGTTTGCAGCTGAAAGAGAAATAGTAAAGGGAAGAAGGTAAGTAGAGAAACAAGACACAACTGTCCGGATTGCGATGTTGGATTAGGTGCAGTACCGAGGCTTAGAATTTATCATACACGATCAAATGATGATTAATAATTTCTTAATTATTTATGCAAATGCAAAAAAATGTAAAAAAACAAACAAACTAATTCAGGATAAAGGCTAGGCATTTTAAACTTCATATTTATAGTTAATGTGAATTGACTCTAAAGTCTAATGATTTCTGTCATACAAAAAGCAAACTTTAAAGTTAAAATACTCATTCATTTAAATAGATTCCTTACATTAATTTTTGGAAAATTTTGTATGTGTATAATGCTATTATCTTTAAAAAGCTGTGTATGTTTGAAAATAAGAATACAAAATGGACATTTTTGATCCATAATCCAGAAATAAAATGTGCCTGGAAAGGGTTAATCATGATTTATAAACAACATCTATACAAATAAATAAAATTGAAGTGTCTGTTTGTAATTTCAAATTAGCAGCTTTTTACGTAATGCACTAAAAGTATATACGGTACTCATAACAAAAAACCAATTTTTAAAATTTTTGTCTGTCTGTCTGCCGGTCTGTCTGTCTGTCTGTCTGTCTGTCTGTTTGTTCCGGCTAATCTCGGAAACGGCTGGTGCGATTTTAAAAATTCTTTCACTAATGGAAAGCTACATTAACGGGGAGTGACTTAGGCTATATTTTATTCCTGTATTCTTACGGGAACGGAAACTATACGGGTGAACGTGAAACTGAATGCCAAGTTGAACGCCAAATTGAACGCCAAGCTGAGCTAATGAAGTCGTTGTTTTGGTTACTGGCGACCGATGCTCTTCATGAGACATAATAAATTTACGCGCACATGATAATACGCTGACACGTGCCATAATTTTTTTTTATGATAGTTATCTCACTGTTTAGTTAAGTAGAGCATCGGCTGTTTCGGATGCACTTTTAAAAATAATAAATCAAGGCTTCATAAGCAAAAAGCAATGCAAGAAACAAAAAATTGATAAGTTTTACGGTTAGTTTTAATCCTTTCTTTTTTTTTATTTACATTTTTAGTCACATTTAAACAATAGTTATTATAATCCCAATCTATATCTATACAAATAAATAAAATTGAAGTTTCTGTTTGTAATTTCAAATTAGCAGCAATTGTTTGCGGGGGCGGGGGTTTAAGGGGCGTTAGAAATTCCGATTTTTAAGTTATTAGACGTACAGTCTTGAAACTTAGTAAGTAGATTCCTCTCATAGGGTAGAGATACGCTACAAAATGGGTTTCGTGAAAATTGCCCTCAAGTGGCTTTGCGGGACTTAAGGGGCGTTATAGATAATTATTTCCATTTTTAAACTATTAGACGCACAGTTTTTATATTTGATAAGTAGATTTCTTTTATGGAGTAGAGATCAGCTATAAGAAGGTTTTGTGAAAACATAACTCTAAATGGCGTTGCGGGGGATTTAGTGGCGTACTAGATAAATATTTTCGATTTTAAACTACTTCACCTCCCTGCTTGAAAATTGGTAGGGATGTTTCTTTCATGGAGTTAATATCCGCTACAAAACAGGTTTGGGAAAAATTGACCCCAAGGGGTGTTAAGGGCAGATATAAATAATTATTTCTATTTTTAAACTATTAGACGCACAGTTTGAAATTTGGTAAGCAGATTCCTCTCATAGGATAGAGATACACTACAAAATGTGTTTTGTGAAAATCGACCCCTAGGCCGCGTTGCGGGGGTTCAAGGGGCGTTATTGATAATTTTTTTTTTACATTTTTAATTTATTGGACGCACAGTCTTCAAATTTTGCTAAGCAGATTCCTTTCATAATGTGCAATTCCCCTACAAAATTGGTTTTGTGAAAACAGACCCAGAAGTGGCGTTGCGGGGGCTCAAGTGGCGTTAGAGATAATTATCCCCATTTTTAAACTATTAGACGTACAGTCTTGAAATTTGATAAGCAGATTCCTTTCGTAAAGTAGAGAACCGCTACAAAATGGGTTTCGCGAATATGAACTACTAAGTTTAATTTCGGGAGATTAAGAGGCGTAATTGATAAATATTTCCATTTTAAACTATTTAATCATCCTGCTTGAAAATTGGTAGGCATGTTCCTTTCATGGAATAGAGTTCCTCTAATAAAGAGTAAAACGAAAATTGACCCCCAAGGAGGGTTGCGAGGGGTCAAGAGGAGTTACAGAAAAAAATTCATGTTTTTAATTGTTAGACCCATATACTTGAAATTTGTTAAGCATGTTTCTTTTGTTGAATAGGGATCCACTAAGTATGTATTTTAAGCAAATCAAGTTCCGGGGCGGGGGTTCAGGGGGTTACTGGGACGTATTGACAAAAAAATTACTTTTTTCGAGCTACAAGGACTATAATAATGAAATTTGGTTTGCATTTTTCTTTTGTTGAGTTGAAATCCGCTAAGAGCGGTTATTTTGGAAAACGGCTCTCAACGGGATTACGGGGATATTGATAGTAAAACTTTTGTTTTTTTTTCCTGTTAGATTTAGACTTGAAATTTGGCTTGCATGTTCAATTTACGGAGTAGAGATCCACCGAAAATTGGTTTTGCGGGAATCCATTTGGTTTTTGGGTTACGAAAGAGCAAACATCATTCTATGCTTCAATTTTAGAGATTTTTAGAAAACACAAATTAGATGAGTTCTGCCCCTTTTTTTATCAACAGGCGACAGTTACAGGTATAAGTATATTTTTCAATACAATCGAATTCTTAATGCAGGACTTAGATATCAATAATTTATACATATATATAAGCAGTAAAAATTTATAAATCATCATGAAATTCCCAGCGAAGCGGGCGGGTAACAGCTAGTTTTATTATAAACGTGATGTTTAATTGCATATTATATACATTTATATATCTATTACTCATATTATATCAAATTATATAGTTTTGGTGCTGCTTAAATATAAATTATTATTATTCAAATCAATTCAGGATAAAATTAGTGATATAGAATAAATTACATAAATATGTCTTAATATACTTAAAAGAGAAAAATATTTTCTACAGGGAATATTATTCTGATATAAAATTTTCATAACATTGTATAACAACGTAGACTAATCTGTATTGTCCATCTATATTTTGTGTAATAGAGTACGTCAGCAAAAAAAATAAACCTGAAACGTGGAAAAAATTAAAATAGTAAAAAACGTTTCCAAATAAGTTCAAGCAAAACTTAAGAAAAATTGGAAATTCAAATATAGTAAAAGGAAGCGGAGTAATTTGTTTTGAAAATTGCTTTTCTTCATTTCTTTTGTCATCAAGACTTTAATTATAACTGCGATAAACGAAACATTCATATTTTTTTAAACTGATGAGAATGACAAATGACTTTGTTTTTTTCTATTAAGCGCAATTTAATCATTAATCAAGCGATGTATTTAAGTTAATTTATTGATAAGCATATTTATCATGCAAGATTAGAAAGCGAGTGAAATTTATTGCGTAAAACAATACCTTTTATTACTTTTCTAATTTTCAGTTTTTTTTCTCCTTAATTTTGGTCCTCTTATTGAAAAATGTTAGATGCCCCAGTCTTGAATTATTTGGTACCATTTTTACATTGTACGCGATTTGTTATCCAGTAACTGAAAATAACAATAAAAAAATGCTACGTCATTTTTAACAGAAAATGTTCTCTTTTAGCGAAATTTGTACCGTGTCCAAAAAAGTAATAAGCTTTTAATACGACTTACATATGACAGAGAATAATAGTCATCAAATTAATGTGTGTTGTGCGTTTCCATTCATATAAATTCTAACTATATGCTTAGAAAAAACAGAACATTTATGAAGAAGGCTCGCAATTAGTACTCGCAACTGATTTAGGTCTTTTTAAAATTGCCATCGAGTATAAAAATTTCTTTATTCTTCGACTAAATTAATTTAGAAAATATATTATGGCTTAGTAAATTTTACAATGAGACAGAGTAAGGCAGAATGAGCAAAACAAATATTTAACAAATGAGTTAAAAGTTTGGTACTTTTACGTTTCGCCGCTGGCGATAAAGTCGCGAAAAAAATAATAATACAACCAATGTCAAATGGAATATTTTCGCTGTTAACCTCTTACCACCACACTTTCAAAACAACTCATGGTCTTTTTTTTATCAGTAACATCTTTTACATAGTATATGAGAAATAGATTAAAAACCTATGGGAACTATATAATAACTATTATCATTTTTGTGTGTATATTGTGTGTTGTCGCCAATAATGCCAACTGGCAAGATTTGTGCCAACAAAACGAAAAAGCACCAAACTATTTTTATTAAATTGTAACGTTTATGTTTATTCAACATAAAAGTACTTTTACTGTTAGTATTCGCTTTTTTCATGTGTTGGGCATTTCTAAATGAATTTAATTAATATGAATTTTAAATGCTCTTTTTAAGATTATTTACTTACGAAAAAAATTTAATATATTTTTATAGACGAATCTGTGTGCTTACTTTTTAAAACAACATTATCAGTTTAACACAAAAAGATATATTTTATATGCATAGGATGTGTATCTAAAGCATAAGTTAAGATTTTTTTTAAAGAAACTTTTTGATTATATATGTACTTATTAAAATTACATAAAAAATAAATGCATTTTATTTAAAACTTCAAATATGTTTAAATATTGATTCATGTGTATTATTTCTACTTATTGACTAGTATTCTAAGAAATTTTATGCATTAGTTATTTGCTATTACTTTTATGCCTTTTCTGTTTTGGAAAGAATCTCAAATGCATCTAACATTTAACTTAATTCTGTATGTAATTCATAATACATAAATGACAGAAATGTTTCTTTAAAGCCACATCTATTTCTGAAAAATGCAAGGCAATAGAGTCTGTATTGTTGAAAGACTTTGTTTTTAAAGATTTTTATTTCACGCAGAAAAAATGTTTATAAGGAATAATTTATGCATAATGCTAAGATTAATTATTTTTAAGGTTTTTTTTTTCTGGATTTAAATATGCAAATTTATTCAATAGTAATTCATTTCTGACATTTTTAAAGCAATTTTGTAACAGCAGCAGTTATGTGTGAAAGTTATGTTTGCTGTTGAAAATTTGTAAATTATTGATTAAAATAAATAAAACATTTACTAACTTTGTTGAAATTGTATATGTCAAAATTTTAGTCAGCATTTAAAAAAAAAGGTTCATATTAAAATTTTACAATACTAGGAAAAATATACATTTTTTTCAAATTTCTTAAGGCTAAATTTAAAAGGGCAATAAAATTTTACTGCATATTTTGAACTGTTATTTATACTCATATTATGAAATTTTATAAATGTGAAGTATATATCATAAAACAAATAGAATATAATAATGCGTTTTCCGTTTATAACAATCTTAAGGCATTTTTAATCTACAAATTTGCAAGTATAGTTTAATATTAAAATGAATAATTATTAACGTTCAAAAATTCCTTGGACTGTAGAGCTTTGGAAAGTGATAAATTTATTTATATTTTAGATAAACAGACATAACTGTTAGAAATATTTATAAATACTACTTTATAATTTATCTAACATTATGAAATATCTTTATTTGAATCATCAAATGAAAGTCGAAAATACAAGCGGATATATTTATATGGATTTTTCTTTTTCCAATTTATTAAAAATGCAATAAAATCAATGAAATGTAACAAAAAATAGTTTTAAGGCCTCCAAAATTTAAAATTATAACCTTCAAATGTCAGAATTTTTAATTAATTTCAGAATTCAAAATCTGAAATGGATGATTTCCCAGCAAATTAATTTAAATTCTATTACTTTTATCTCATTCCTTTAAAGTCTTCTTGAATCGGTTTTCTTTTCAAAAGAATAAAACATAGACATTTCATTTTGTTTTATTTTCTTATAAATGATCCAGGAATCGGCTTAGAGCAACAACTGAAAACATAACTCTTATAACATTTATTATACGAGATACCAAAACGAACAAACGAAAAACCGAAAAAAAAACCTTCAAAAATATAATATGGAAGAACTTATGTATCGCCTACGTTTCATAAAAATCTTCAGTACCAGAAAAAAATGCAAGTGATTTCCATAGGAGTTTTGCAGTAGATGTTGCAGTGCATAGGATGTTGCAATAGATATACTTAGGAAGTGTGGGTTGTGCGAGAAATAGGATTATTTTTATAGTAGTTAATCCAAAGAAAAAAGTATCAAAAAATTCAAAAAGCGATACTACACAAAAAAAATATTTTTGTGTGTGAAAAAGCTTTTTGGACTAGAAGAGAAACTCATAAGAGCGCTAGAGAGCTTTTCTCTTTGAAAAGCAAGTGGCTGTTGCGTAAATGTATAGGCGTTATTATTATTGTTATTATTTTTAAAATATAAGACAAGTCACCAAAGAATAAAAAAAAAATTGTGACGCCACTGTAAAATCCCCTGCGACTCAAAGCAATTTCTTTAGACTGCAACTTCTGAGCTGTGTAAATCATGAAAAATTCTACATGCACTTTTTTTACAGTGCTGCAATTTTTCCGTCTGTGAATTTCAATTCAGCCAGAAGAAGTATGTAGATATTGCCAGAACAGTGAAGCCGTAGGCTGTTGTCAAAGAATCTGTGTGTGATGTATTCTCAAAGATCACAAATCTATTTTATTGCAAATTTGATTCGTGCATTAAGAATATTGGTGATTTATCTTTTAAGTAATTACTCGAATTATTTGTAAATATATTTGATTTCTCTCCTACATTTTCAACTTCAAGCGCTCTGTAGTACATATTCACTTTATTTTCGATTCATTAAGTTAGAATTGTTATATTGTATATTGTGATGCTTTTCTTAGTTATTTGGGTCATATTTGTCGTAATGGGTGAATCACTTATGTTGATTCACGTTTTGCTATTGCTTACTGCTCACGGGATTTTAATTAAGAGTAGTAACACAATTTAGTTGACTTATTTTTTTATCATATGATGCCATGAATTTCAATACAGAATTTGAGTATCCTTGACAGCCTTCTGCTGGTACTGTTATTCTTGTAATAATATAAGCCATTGTTCGAAGTTCATACATTTAATTTTTGGAACGCGTACACTGTGCACCACACACACACACACACACACACACACACACACACACACACACACACACACACACACACACACACACACACACACACACACACACACACACACACACACACACACACACACACACACACACACACACACACACACACACACACACACACACACACACATTGGTTTTTATCATTTTTATGTTGGTTTTATGATTCATAAATTGTTTATTTACATTTAGCTCATCATAATCAAGTGGTTTTAATATAAAAAAAAGTAAACAAAAGTAAAAAAAAACATTTAGCTTATTTTGAAACGCATACAGAGAATAGTCAGATAATGCATATTTGTACATTTATGAAGAAACAAAAGCTGTTTTTGAAAAGGTCATTGGTTGTGTTTTGTTGTCTTCATACGCTTCTAGGATTAGTAATATTTCATGAAAATTATACCTTACCATCAGAAAAAATTTATCTCTTAATATTTTGGGTGCAGATGTTCTTTTAAATAATTCATTAAAATGTTTAATTGTGCACGTTGAAGCTGAAAAAGCCTCATGGCCATGATCAAAATCTTATGGATGGCGTTGTTGAGTTTTTCACGGATTTGTGTCTTGATTCTATACTCATTTCCAAAAATAAGATCACAAACGCAAAATCAAGGAAAACTGATGAACTATTCGCTGTGTTGCCCCGACATTCGGCACAGAGACGTATTACAGTGTGAGAAAGAATGTAGCAACATAACCATATAGAAAAGACTTTGAATTAAGATACAAAATGTAAAATAGTGTGAAATCATGATTCATAGATAAAGCCTTTAACGCTTTAAACGTCTGTTATTTGACCTCCGTGAACCGGTATATAAGCTTTATAACTAGCTTTCACACTGTTTATGATAGTGTCAACAAATATTGTAGGCAACAAAGCCCATTCTTCTAAAAACACTACTACTAGGGGTTCTTGGGAGGACGGCAACACTGAGAAATGGCATTTCTGGATCATACCAAATATGTTCAATAGGATTTAGATTCAGAGATCTCGAGGACCATTCCCCATGGCGAATATCCTTTCTTTAATGAAATTCATGAACGATGTGAGTTCTTTGTGGTGGCTCATTTTCGTCCTTAAAAGAGTAATCCGGGCCCATAGCACCCAGAAAAACCTCATATAGGCCTTCCAAGATCTCATCCATAAAGCGCTGTGAGTTGACAGTAATCGCATTGAAAACGTACAGGGGTGCACGACTGCCTAACGTTATGCTGCCCCACACAAGTATAACTTTGCCACGAAATCTGTCGATTTTTGATATGTAGGTGGGTTGAAAGGGAGCTCCACTTTCTTTCCACATGAAGACTCAACGAGAGTCACTTTGTCTGGAGAACTTTCACTCATCATTAAAAAGAACGCTCCTCTATTTTTGTGGTATCCACGACTGATGTTTTTAAGTCCACAAAATTCCTGTCTTTCCTATTGGATGCTGTCAAAGGGACACACAGGATTGGGCACTGAGCGTAAAGGATAGTCTCTTCAAGACGACTGTAGAGCGTTTGTCTGGAAATTTCTCTTCCAGACACTACAACAAGGTCACGAGCAAGCTGAGGAGCTGCTGTCCGCCTATATCGTCATGCGCCTAAGCTCAAGTAGAAATCCTGTGCTGATGTTGATGCTCTGTGGCGACATTGACTGACCTACCTAGTGACAGTACCACTTGTTTGGAATTGATTCAACAGCCAGGAGACCACTTTCGGGTCACTTGTAACGATCCAGTCAACTCCTTTTGAGACTGGCCACCTTCAAGCCTGCCTACGGCTCTCTATCTCAAGAAATCATCTAAACGATTATAAGAAGTCATCCTCTCAGCTAATAGGCTAGTTTGTTTGTTTCAGTGCAATATTCACAAAACTTCAGGAAAAAAATCATATGCTTAACCCGGCACTTCATATGCAAAAAAAAAGGACCTTAACTTCACGCTCTGGGTATCTCATACCCGAGGGTGTTTACATTCTGCTTTTACCATAAAATTTGCATACAAAGGTGAAAAAGGAAGAAAAGTCGGAAATACAATATGTTTATTCAACTTTTCACGCGTAAATTTAGTTTTTCTGTTCTTTTAAGTAAGACATTCAGTACATTGTTTGTACACTCCTTTAGTCTTCATCGCGAGTGAGTGAGATGTTTTCACTGCATCTTAATTTTTTTAAAACAAATCGTAGAAACATTGCTTGCTAGTTTCTACATTCTTCTGTAAATCGAAATCCAAAATACTTCAGAAATCAGTGTCTGGTTAAATGTTTAATGTGTTGTTTCTGACTATTAACAAAATAATTTGCACCTTTATTGTTGAAACGTTCAACAACACAAAAAATATTGTTACAGGCTAAATACTACATTTTCTAGCCATTGAATATGATGTGGTCATTTTATCAAGGACGCCAATTGCTGCCTCAGTTAAATTACCTGGATAGATACCAGTAGAGGTATCATACTTGCTATTATACTCTTCATCTTCCCCAAAGAGTCTTTCTTCATCCGAAAGAACTGTTGTACAATATCTATTAAACACTGTATGTATTAAATTACTTAAATACCACATTTCTTTATCGTAACTTCAATAATACGCCATTGCATAAGATTTTAAAGCCTGCTCACGCATTTAGAACTGTAACGGCGATTCACATGCAGGGTATGACATACCGAAGAGACTGTATCCAAGAAATACATTTAGAATTTGCCTATAAGCTAAGGTCCCTCAAAGGATATGACCTTAAAGTCAGCTAAACGAGAAACTATTCATTTTCCAAAAAAGGTGTAGATGGAGTCTTGAAATATGTTAGGCGCTGGGTAGAACATACCCTGTGTGTGAAGTTCCGGGTAAAACGGTCTCAGTTCAGTAATTCTGCAGAAACTAATGCCAAACAACAACTTTTTCTGGCCTGAAGTTTGATATGGTATACTACCCATTCTTCAAAATATATAAAATATATACAAATATTAAAAGTTGTTCTTTATGTAATTAAAAATTATGCCAAAAAACATGTTTGTTCCCTTAATTTCAGACATGAGTGTACTAAAAGAATCACCATGTATAGAGACTGATGCTCGTATAATCTGTTGTAGCTCAAAGCCCTCCCGTTAGCAGGGTGTCGAAATTTGGAGAGAAGGGTTCTAGCACATGTGTCATCCTGGGTGGATGACCGGGGTTCAATGTAACAATGTACATCATCAAAAACTTTCGTGTAGCGTTAGAGGGCAAGTTAATAAACAATCTCTCAATAATCCTTTAATAAATGCAAATTTTTCCCGAAGCAAAAATTTTTAATTAAACATATGTTATTGAAATATACACTCAAAAGAGCCAAAACATTATGACCACCTGTCAATAACGAATTGGCCCACCTTTGGTGCGCAAACACAGCTTCAACCCGCCATGGCATGGATGCCACAAGTTCTAGGTAGATGGCCGGAGACAGATTGTACCAAATGCTTAAGCAACGGTCACGCAAATCCAACATATTGCGAATTGGTGGTCTTTGAACTCTGAGCTGCCGTCCCATGACATCACAAATGTGTCCTATCGGATTGAGATCCGGTGAGTTAGGTGGCCAGAACATTAACTGGAATTCAGTATCATGTTCCTGGAACCACTCCAACACAATTTTAGCCTTGCGACACGGGGTGTTGTCCTGTTCGAACATTCCATTTCCGGCTGGAAAAACAGAGGCCACGTGAAGGTGTAAATGGTCCGCAATGATGTTTAGATACCCTGTAGCATTCATGGTCTGCTCTACCACAACCACGGGTCCCAGAGACGCCCAAGAGAACGTCCCCCAAAGCATAATACACCACCACCGACCTGTGTATGACCTACTGTACATTGAGGGAGCAACTGTTCGCCTGGAAGACGGCGCATCCTGACACGGCCATCGGCGTGATGAATGACAAACCGTGATTCATCTGACCAGACAACTCTCTCTCACTGATCCATGGACCAGTCGCGATGTTCCCGGGCCCAGCGCAGGCGCAGTTGGCGATGACGCTTGGTCAACAAAGGCACACGAGTGGGACGTTTGCTGCGTAGCCCCATATCCAACAGTGTCCGCTGAACAGTGTGCTCCGATACTATTCTACTTGGCCCTGCATTGTATTGGGCTGTCAGCTGAGCCACTGTCTGGCTCCGGTTTTGCTTCACCATGCGAGACAGTCTCCGACGACCTTTTTATTTGATAGCGTGTGGACGTCCAACACCATGTCGTCTACTGCTGGTTTCACCGTCATTCATCCACTTTGCATAAGTACTAACAACTGTAGATCGCGAACAACCCACGAGTCGTGCAGTTTCGGAAATACTTGTTCCGAGCCTTCGAGCCATTATAATCTGCTCTCCATCAAAGTCGCTTAGATCCGCAGCCTTTCCCATCACACACAGAAGTAAGTAAAAGAATGATTCTTCAGACTCTCCAGCAGCAGTTAAATACCACTTTCACCTGATCATGTGCCTTCCACTTCATCCAGGCGAGTGCATTGAAAAATGTAGGATGGTCCTTATGTTTTGGCTCTTGAGTGTATGTATAAAATGTGTACCTATTACAAAATCAATATTTGAACCCAAATTGAAGAATTTAATTCAAGGAAATAAAATACGTTTCCTAAATATTAATTATTTACTATAACAAGCTATATAATATAGTATATATCTGATACACAAACACTTTTCCTAATATTGAAGTTCTCATTTCTTTTTAAAAAATCAAAAATATTCTTTGCTAAATAAATTTCAACTTTGCTCTTACAATATAAATGCTAATAAAAACTTCATCTCCCACACATTTTTTTTATAAATAAGAGCATTGGCTTTGCAAAATAAAGATTGATCGATTAATTTTATGCGGAGTATAGACATTACATTATATCTGGTATAAGAATTTTTTAAAAATAAATATTCTTATATAAAAATTGAAACAGGAATTAAAAACAAAAACAAAAAATAATATTGTAAAGGATTTTTATAAAAAGGAGCGAAACTGAATAATTTATGTCTTTGAAAAAACTTAACAGCACTGAATATTGTAGAATTTTTATGGATTAAAAATTTAGACACACTGTCTTATTAAGAAAGAGAAAAAGTATATAAATATTAATTAAATTTCCTCAATACATCGAAGACGTTTAAGTAATAACACATCGGATATAGCTATTGTTATGAAAATAAATGATTATTTAAAAAAAAAAATAAAGAATTAAGGGAAAACTCTCACACAAAAGCTTTCTGTTTTAATATTTATAGAGGGTCGCACAGTAAATAATGTGCTACTACTAGAATATTGAATGCCATTTTACAGAAAATCTAAAAACGTAGTCGATGACACCATACAATATTAATGACAGTAAAAAAAACTGTTAATAAAGTATGTAATCATTTTTTCTACACCAAATATACTTTAAAAAATTACAAAGATAATATATTGCCTCTTAAAAATTCACAAGTAGATAGCAATATCTTAGAATAAGAAATAAAACACCTTTAAATTTTCATAAATTATTCTTGGCAGACCATAATGCCCTTTGTAATCTTCATGCGGAAGGCCGAGAAAAAAATGATTGTAATAACTCATTTTCAAGTATAACTACGTTCAAGACTCTAATGATTAATCGTTGAGATATTTGAGATTTATTGCACCGAAATTTTACCAAGCTATATTTTAAACATCAAAGCATGTTATTTATAATTAAAATTCTTATAACACTTAACACAGTAATTAACATTTTAAAGCTTAAAAGTAAACACTTAAAAGTAATTAATATTTATTTATTTTCATGCTTATTTTATAGTGTACAGATGAGGGATATTTAACACACTTAAAAATGGTGACTTGGAAATTATATACACAAAAAGTAGAGCACTGTTAATGAGGTTACTAATATTTAAGGAATCCGAACACGTTCGGAGTACTTTTTAACAAAATAGCATACTAAAACATTATAAATGCTCTTTTAGGACTCAATACTAATAAATATTACTGTTTAACTATCAAAATTTAAAGTAAATTACCTGAATTTTACAAAAATTACAATTATAAGTGAAGTTAGCAATATTTTTGAAAAACTTCAAAGCAATAGAGAAAAAAGTAATAAACATATATTAGTAAAAGTATTACGAAAACGAATTAGATGCATTTATTTAGAAAATGTACTAACATTAAATTTTTTTATTAAAATTTGAAAATTTTAGAGCTGATTGAGTAAACATTATAAGAAATGTTACATTTTTTTATGAGACCATTATTCAAAAAACAAGCTCTAACTCAAAAATTATTCATACAGTAAGAAATATTTTAGTACATTCTCTAGAAAAACGTAAATATCAGGTTTAAAAAGTTTTATAGAAATACATTCGTAATATTTTGAGTTATCAGACTCGCCTGATAGATTTTGAGCAATTAAAATTCCCACTTCTGGTAGATCAAAAACCCACTTCCGGTTTTTCTAACTTTATAAAAATGATTGTAACTTGGCCTCTAGGTAGTGCAGAAACAAAATAAAGTATGTTTCGTAAAGTCAAAAGATAGCTCTATTCAATAAAATAAGAAACAAAAATATCTGTCTTGACTGAATTTGGTCATTTTCAACGTGTTCGGATACCTTAAGAAAATATTCTGTAAAAGAGAGGAAATAAAACAAAACATTGCGTAGCTTACTATAAATTCTGCAAATGTAGTTAGTATTAGGTAATTAAAATATGAAATTCTACTATTACATACTATTTAAAATAGGAAACTTTCGAAATGAAATTAAAAGAGCTTATGTGTCTTTAAAATACCAGGGTAACCAATTAATTTAAAAAATAAATTCGAACAGCAAATTTCATGAAACATTTAACAGTAGAAATTTCAGTACGTCCTAGATATCTGCCATTTTTGCATTTTTTATTAATTTTTTTTGCTAGCATTAGAAACACACATGCTTTTTGCAAGCTGCTTATTAATATTTTGTTATATAAAGCTGTTTTAACAAGGAATGCTTTTCGTTATAAAAGCGCTTTTTCCAACTGGTTTTCGTAGAAAGTCAGCTACTACAAAACATTCTTGAGATAGAGGAATATTTTACAATTGTCTTTAATATGCTCTATCTTAACTTTGAATTTCAATAATTTGACAAATGTAGACCTTTTTTGAAGAGGTAACTTTTTTGGAGCGTTTTGGTGAAGAATGAATCTAAATTAAGAGTCAGGTTCAGCTGCGTTACGATCAATTGGTTTTAGTCAGCTCCAGTCGAAATAACGCTTTCAGGTTGGCGACGCTAGCTTAGTTTTGTTTTGAAAACTTTTTAGGCACATGTTTTTTTAAGTAAAGATTTCAGGCACACTTTTTCCCTTGAAATTTTATTTTCTTTATTTGAATATTACTGTCATGCAGACTACTTACATAAATTCCAGCGAATGAACGAGAGAAGAGGAGCGCAAGCAGAAATAATTGGAAAAAAAATGTTTTTATGTAGGAGATCGAAGATAAGAAGAAACGAAACATGAGATATATTTTTGATTCAGTAGAGGGAGCATTTAAGCACAAAAAAGTACCAAATAATTAAAATCCTAAATTTAATGAAGTTAATTGCCTAACAAGTTGCCAATGTTTTGGTTTATATTAGTGATGAAAAGTAAGAGATTGCGAGAAAATAAAAGCATTATTTATAAAAAAAAAAACGAGCCTTCTCATTTTGTTTCTTAGAGAATTTTAAGAAATATAAACTGCTCTCAGGGGATAAGTTTTTATAGCTTTCTATAGTAGAAGGCTTTATACACGCCATTTAAACATCACTTTCGCAATGGTATTGGGGACTTACGAAAGAAAGCACATGGTTGCCAATTTAGCGCGTAAGACACATGGGAAATCTGGGTTGACAACTTGGCAAGTTATCTTGAACGTTGGCATTGCTGCAATAGCACGTAAGTACCATATAAACATATATATTATATAAATATAATCTACAAACGTAATTTACATATAAATATTTTTAAATGATTAGACTTATATATAAATATATAAGAACGTGTAGTTATTTAGACATTGCCCTTTACAGGAAAACGAAAAAAAAAATCCTCCAAGAACTACTTAACGCCCTCATGCGATACTTTATTCATCCATACAATCGGATTCTCTTATCCAGAATGAATCAGAATTTTTTACTTCTATATCATGTGGTCATAAGCATACACAATTTTTTTTTTATTTCCCAGTTTTTATTCTGGTATTGTAGTAAAATGAAGCAACATAGCTATATAAACGATAAATGTACGTCATGAAGCATCCCCAGATGTATTTTCTCGTTCCGTGTGAGGTGAGATTTATGAAGGGAATCAATCAGAAATCCAATGCATTGATTCTACACACGATTCCATTTTTGAACCAAATTGAAACAGATTGGTGTGGGGGAGTTAGTGAATATTAACGTCACAGTCTAAGCAACACGAGATCTTTTGGCGACGGTCAGCGTAAATTTGAACAATGGTCAAGTGACGCGGACGATACCTGAGCTGGCACCCCCTCTCCTAACTACCACACCAACGGGAGGATATTTGAGCTCTCAACAGATTTAACGTGCATCGCATCCCTACACGGAGGGTCTTCAGTGGTAGTGGGATCGAACTCATGGCACGCTAGCCATGATCCGACACCTAGACCACTTGGCTACCACGCCCACAAGGTTGGTGTGGGGGTGGATGTAGAAATTGATGTGCACGGTTATTTTTTAGACTCTACTCATTGATTTACCTTCCCAGGTTCTATAATGAATACAGATCGTTATTAAGCAATGCTACAAAACTTCCGTTGAACCATTCAGAACAAAGAAGTGTGGCATGTTCACTGTCATTGTTATGTAGTTACAGCCAATATCTCTCAGTTAGTACAATATAGAACAACTGCTGCAGAATTCCGCCAGGATGTGTTTGACCATTCAACTTATAATCCCGATTTTGTACCCGGGTACTTTTTTTAGTTTCTTGCAATTTGTCGAAATTCTATTTGCAGACAACATTTTTCGATTGCCAAAAATATCCAGAGGGCGATCACTTTCTGACTCCAAGAGACCGCTTTCGCTTTGGTCTCAAATCCAACTACCCCAAGTTCATTTGCGGTCGCGGTAGCGTAGAAGTCAAGGTAGCGGATTCATGGCTGGCGCATCACGAATTCGAACCTAGTGCTGCTGAAGACCGACCTTGTAGAGGTCCTGATGTGTACGTTTTAGCTTTCGGGGCTTAAACATCCTCCCATTAGTGTGGTGTGGTAGTTAGGAGATGGGAAGTGGTGCCAGCTCAGGCGTCGTCATCGCCACTTGAACATGGTTCAAAATTACGAGGTCCATCGCCAAAAGCCCTCTTGTAGCTGAACAGTTTGACGTCTATATTCACTCACTCCAGTAAATTCTACGTTTCAAATATATTTTGTTACTATTTGAGGACAACACAAGAACTTTTTCTGAATGCCCCTGGTAAATTAAACCATAAGATTGTGTTAACGTTTATTTTAAAAAGTGATTTATAATAAATTGTTAATTGAAATAAAGATCTTGAGTTCACTTATTTTCATTAATGTTTGAGAATCTCAAGTTAAGCAATACTCATTTAGAAGAACTTTAACCTTACATGAAAATACAAGTTGTGTATAAAGTATTTTGAAAATCTTTATCCGATTAGAACGTAGTTAGTTTGGTAACTTCAAATTTTAAATGTGGATCTGACTAAAAGAGCCACATTTAATTTTTCTAAGTAAGCATTATCAATTCATTCAGATGTTAAAATTTTAATTTATACATAATAGATAATCCATGTTTCAGGAACTACAAACGCTTTATATTAGTATAGTATAAGGTAAATATGTTGTTAATTATAATAAATTACTTGAATTACTTAACAACACTTGGAAATATTACAGCTCATTAGCAGTGAATCGTTTGTATTGATATGCGGCTTTATTGCAACTATATGAATGCAATTTACATATTAATGATCTGAGAGTAAACTCAACCTAATTAGGCGATTGTTAATGAACCAGGTATTTGCTTAAAAGATTAACCAAAAGGTTTTCATTATGAGTAATTAAATCATTAATTTTAAACTCCATTATATACTCTATTTATGCATACAATTACATATTTAAGTAGATATAAATGATTTGTGCTCATCAAGGTTAATATTTGGTTTACCAAAAAACAAAAGATTTGAATACTTTTCTAAGGGCATTAAGCAAAATATTCTCCATTAGATTGAACAGTAGTAGATAACAAGTAAAATTAAAAATCTAGAAAATAAATATAGCATTAATACAATTTTGTGTATAGTAAATGAACTTGGAATGGTGTTAACACCAAAGCATCAGAAGCGTTATATTTGAACTATAGTTATATTTAATTGTTTTATATCCTTCCAGAAAAACTATTTAGAAATTATGAAATACCTTTGACTTCTTCTTTTTGGATTTAGCTGCATTGCTTAAGTATTGATTATAGCAAGGTTTCTCAAACAGTGGGGCGATCCTCTCAAGGTTGGGGGGGGCGTTTTATTCTTACCCGGGGGCACGAGCTTATCGATAAGTCGAAAGTAAAACATTTAAAAAAAATATTAATTTACTGAAAGGAACAAAAGAAAAATACGTTCTGAAATAATGAAAAAATACACATTTACACTGATAAAATATACTTAGAAATGCTTTTGATAATTAATTTAAGAATACTAAGTTAAGAAAAAGTTTAATAAATACTAACTCATGGACTTGTACAAAATTATATACAAAGTTTAGTATGTATCTTGATAATTTATACAGTTTATAATTAAAGTCGTATTGTAGCTTTAACGTCAAAGTACATTACTATTGAATTCAATATATTGTTATTGTATGGAGGGGGGCGCCATGAAAGTTATGATTTAAATTTGGGTCCCAAACATTAAAAGTTTGAGAAGCACTGGATTATAGTATTAATATTTATATATTTATTTTAAAATACAGACACACACACTTCTATATTTTTACCATTTAACTTTTACTCTTTGACTCATGATTTTAACAGTAAAAATATCTGATTAGAGATCATAAGTAGCAATATATTTATGTATCTATATGATACAGTATTATCCATTTTAACAAATAAATTGTTTGGAGAACAGATCATCACCTCATGTCTGGTCGTCATCTCTTGACCGAAGTTCAAAATTATGCGGTCCGTCCCCAATAAACCTGGTGTTGCTTCGAAGAGCGACATTATTAAACAATCACTCAATCAATTGGCAGATAAATTGAAAATCCACTGCTGATTCAAACAGGTCATGGTTTCTGTTTTGACAAATGGAATTATGAGCTCCGGATTCGACTACAGTCACGTAATGCCAAATCACGTGCCATAATTAATTGATTTAATTGATTTCATGCTTTAAATTGTGGGAATATTTCGATATAGAGTGAAACATCTATGTGTACAGTAGATTAAAATTGGAATATGTTTCATTTTGTAAACATTGTTGCGTATTCTCTATATCAGTTGTTAAAAGAGATCTTTACACTTTTTTTAAGGCTTTTTTAAATTCTTTGTTAGAATTAAAACAAAATATTGCATTTTTCATTTGTCTAAATTAAGTCTTATTATATAGCAATGTGTGGCGTGCACATTATAATAATGAAACCATAAAAAACACTCATCACTGTTCTTGAAATTATTTCGAGAACAACCAATTAATCTTTTCTCTCTTTTTCTGTATAAATGTATGTACTGTATGTCTCTTGCCACCCACTTAACTTCGTAACGGTTGCTTCTATATTCATAAAAGGGGGTGTTTAGGTAAAATAAAGCAGTCATGTGCTACTGGAATAGAACGGTTAAGCCACGCATTTGTTTTTTCGGGATTTCTTACACTGTGATGTGAGAAAACGACCTGAGAAAGAAAAAAAAAACAACTATATATATATTTAATTTTGACAATATATCTTTATTTGAGATGTTCAAACTTCTCACAAACAGCTACAATGCACAGATAGTTTTTTGAGTCACGTTGTGCGTGGTGTAACTTAGTGCGTTACACGTAGGCACACAAGAGCCCTAATACAAACTTTAAGGTCTTGCAGCATTTTTATAGGGGTCGCAAACTCCTATTCTACAGGTATCCTTGCAAGAAAAATTACGAAGAGTCAGATCAAGTGAACGCTTAGGCCAATCTTTGACACATCATCACAAATTATTATTTTATTCCTGAATTTCTTGACGAGGAATTCAGGATGCTTCATTGGAGATGTCTTGTGAGCAGTCGTGCTGTAATGACCTTGTAACTGGGTATGGCGGTTAAAAAGAATGATCTTCACTAAGATCGTTGTCTCACGTCGCTGTGTAGCTGCGGTAGCCAAGTGGTCTAGGCATCAGATCGTGGCTAGCATGTCATGAGTTTGATCCCAGTACCACTGAAGACCCGCCGTGTAGGGGAGCAATGCACGTAAAATCTGTCGAGAGCTTAAACGTCCTCCCGTTGGTGTGGTGTTGAAGTTAGGAGAGGGGGGGGGGTGCCAGCTCAGGTGTAGTCAGCGTCACTTGACCATGGTTCAAAATTACGCGGACCGTCCCCAAAAGCCCTCGTGTAGCTGAACAGTGGGACGTTAATATTCACTTACTCACTCACGTCGCTGTGTAATAAATCACGAAAAAACAAATGAGATCGCGATCGACCTGTAGACCGTCAAGTAATCTTGGGGTGACTACCTGAAGATAAACATTTAGTAATTATATACCAAAATATATATCCAGGATTGGCTGACGGTATGCAGGCCAAGTCTTCTACTGACTATATCTACGAGTACTAACTTTAGAAAAACATGTTTTATTTTTAATGTTTTTTGGATTTTTTGATGATAAATGCATCAGTTGATAGTATTATATATATATATATATATATATTTGTGACTATTATTATTATGTTTGCATCATGAGTTTTGCTTTAAAAGTGGTTTTAAAAGTGAGTTTTTTAAAATTTTAGTTATATAAGTAAGTACGAACTCCATATTTATTACCGAAAATTATCTTATTTATTAAGTACAATTCCTTAATTAAATTATTACCAAACCACACCTACGCCACTGGGTGAACCTTAACACTTTGAAAATACTAGAAGTAGGCTGTATCCTAAAAAAGTCTGCTTACCCCTGCTCTATAACATTGGGAGTCCCTTTTTCTCTTATCTCGTTTCGTTTTCCAGATAAGAAGGTTAACTCCACAGTTTACCATCAGGTGCCTCAGTTGTTTATTTTTCAGTAGCACATGACTTCTATACCTAGACATCCTTTTTTACGAATATGGCAACGGCCGTTCCGAAGTTAAGAGGGTGACAAGGAACTTTAGTGGGCATACTGTGTATGCATTTTATTCCTATTTATATTTTTTTATTTTACTTGGAATATTAAATATTTTGTCCAAAATATATCAATGGTTATAAAGTTTTAACCATATTTATTATATTTTCTATGATGCTTTTCAAATTTTCCTTAGTTGAAAAGTTCAAGTTTGGTAATGATTATGTTTAAATTAAATTAAATTTACATATACATTTTTTATTTGGTATTTCGCTGGTGAACAGGAACGTTGAATGAGAATTTCTATCATTATTCTCTCTCATTGGTTATTATGAACAATAATAGGAACACATCCAAATTTTATTTCGAGAATTTGTGTTCTGATTACATTTAAAACTGTAAATTACTAATTTACTTATTACCTAGAAATATAATTTATACATCGGATTTTTTATTATAGTAAATATCATGTTTTAACTTATTGTATTTATCAGGAATTTCACCGAATAAAATGTATGAAACTTTTCAAAATCTGTATCAAAAGTTAATTTAAGAAAAATAAATATGTGTGTGTTATAATGTAAAACTATTTTTTGTTTTGTTTCTCAGAGATAAAAGTTTTTAATGTAACTAAAACTAAATTTATTATTTTTTTACTTATAATTGTTTAAAAACTATACATATTTCATTTTAATCTAGACTAAAACAGTCAGTGCTTAAATCTTACAATTATATGTATTTCATCGAATCTGAATTTTAATTTTAAGGCCATCGTAACTCTATATACCAAATTTTAAGGTTAAATTATGATTTCAGAATTGCTCCAACTAAGAAAAAAATCCCTGTGTGTATCATTCATTTTTACATTTTAATTTCTTACGAATTCCTGTAGAAAATTTATAGAAACGCATTGGAAACACGTGTTAAGTAGTTTATCTTACCAATATATTACAAATCTTACATCTATAATCCTTGTTTTTTGGAATATCAAAAAGCATCATGTAAAGCCAATCTCGTTAAGGGTTTCAAAATCTATTTTAATTAATTCCTCCGATTCTTAAGACCACACGCTTCATCTGTAAATTACTGACTACTTAGATTCTGTCAGAAGTCAGATTCTGTCATTACGGTTCGGCTTCGCGCGTGTGAATTTAATTAACTTTCAGCGGCAATTTCTTGAGTGAAGCATAAATACAAATCTACTTCAGAACTAACTTAATGAAGAGGTATGTTAATTTACTCGTTGCTTATGAAATTTGCATAGTAACTGGTATTGGAAACCTGGTAATGTATTTTGCTTTAACGAAAACACACGGAGGAAAAAAATTAAATGTTATTCGAAAGAGAGGAAGATTTGAATTTTTAAAACTTTTTTTTACTAATTAAATCTTAATAAGGTATAGGGGATGTGTGTGTGTGATGCTTTAGCATATATGCTAAAAAATAGAAATTTGTGTGAATTTTGTGAAAAAAACTGGAATCGAAAGTATTTATGGAAGAACAATTTACTAATTAGCTGAAAAATTCTCGAATTAAAATATTTGAAAAATATTTTGTTTACACACTGCCGCTTATCAAATCTGAAGCGGCAAGAAATATTAAAACTAAATTTATTAGAAAAATAACATGTAGTAAGAAAGTGAAATGATTGAAAAATACAGTCTTCTGTGAAGTGAAGACGATGAATGTAAGTTATATTAACGTTTTAATGTAAATTAACAAGAGGACTATTGGCAACTGACCTTGTAATTTTGATCCTCTGTTAAATGACAGGGACGACCTCCTCACTTAGTGGTCACAAACACCAAGTGGCATCCCGTCCTCAAACTAATATACCACGCCAAAGTGATGACGTTTAGCTCAACAGATTTAGTGTTAATCAACCCCCTCAAAACAGAGGGTCTTCAGTGGCACCAGGACTTGAACTCAAAACATGCTGGCCATGAATTTGTGATCATAACCACTAGCCTTTTTGGGCTGATCGTCGCGTATATTTGCTATCATGAAACACTTACAGTTCCCGAACGTCACACATGCGTGTCAGAGCATTTCTCCTTCCCGGGCCGATCGTCACATATCTGTGCCATATGTTCAAAAGATTTGAGGTACTTGTAGATCTGACCTTTACTTGAAATGAGAGAAATATTACTCACATGCGCATGGTTCTTGATTTATAAACATTAAGAGAATATAATGTTTCCGAAGAATTCTTTATGACTGCTCTTGAAATGAACATGTAGTTTTTGTTGAAAACCAAGATAAAAGTTTTATTTTCGCTAGAGCATTTGATTTGTGTTTGCAGATTAGTTTTTAATGGATAATTAGATCTGGTAGAGACAATTTCTGTTCTTTTCTACTTTTACAAATACTAACAAAAAATGCTTAAAAAATTGTACTTAAACAGAATTTGTTGTTACTTATGCCACCTGATCCACAGTAACATCAGATCAAGTTTCGCGGAATTCATCGTGGTGAAGGGCCTCCCACCTCTCTTCCCCTTCCACGAACCTCAGGAGGGGACTTGCGGCTAGACGGCTGTTTTAGATTTCCCCCATGCCACGAAGGCACTATACATTTACAAACATCCATGCCTTTTCCGGGATTCGAATCCAATCCCTACGGCACCGCAGTCAGTATCACTAATCACTATAATGGAAAAGAGAAAATGACTGAAGTAAATTAAGTATATTAATGCGAAATATATATAACGTTTATGCCGTTCATATAATATACAGAACAATATTGAACAACGTGTTTATATTTCGGTATTTTTACGGATTAAGGCTTGAAATGAGCCCAAATCTCTTCTACCCTATGACCCAGCTATAGGTGTGGAAGGAATGAAAGGATCATTCGACATGATAAATTCCAATTACTTTATTTATCACTATAATCGGCTCCAACTCAAATAAGAATTTAAATAGAATAATTCAGTCAAGCAACAGAGAGAAGAGACGAGATTCGCGTTTGGTGAGAATATAATAACGAACTCTTCCTAATATTACTCCTCCCCTTACACAGAGCTTACGTAATTAATGCCCTCCTAGCTACTTTAACACTTTAAACATCCACGTAATATGAAGTTGACAGTATCTGAACTTAGGCAGTCTTCTGGTCAATCCAACTTATCTTTAACCCTTCCTGAGTATAGTCTTTTACAAGGAATTTTTAAAACAAATCTGGTAGTCTTCACATTGTAACTATCTTGTAATCTCTTGTTAGTTAAACTTCTGACTTCTAACTTTCCATTAACTATTCACTTCACTTCTGATTCACTATTTCCTTCACTTTTAATCCACTCATAATTCACTAACTCTTAAGCTCGCGAAGTAGGAATACATATATAATAAACTTAATTTGCATATGACGTTTCTTTCTTTAGAAGAAGATTGGTTAAAATTTGCTGGCCTTAAAAGAATACCCAAAAGCACTTGTTAATTTAAAGTCGGGTATAGATCCGTCACAGGCTTAACTACAGTAAACCCTCCGGCCTGTGATTGACTCTCGCGAAAGAAACCTTTCGACCCTATCGAAGCACACGCGTTTATATCCTTCGTCCCGAAAGGACTAGACTACCGCGTCTACGGAAGACGATGAAACGAGTATTGGGTGTTTCAGTAGTGACTGGAAATTACCTTTACTAAACTTACTTTTGAAAAATAGAAGATTTGGATGTCTTTTTAGGATGACACCCAAAGGTATTGCAATAAATTACTAAAATTTATCTAGTGTAACAACGGATGTTGTAAGACGGGCCAGTCGTTGACTCGAATTTTTTTTTGTATGAGATAGATTAGGAGGAAATGCTGGGCCTGCAAGTAACTGTTTAACCAATATTTATTTGCACATTTATGAATATGATAGTATTAGTTTCGAATCTTTTTACTTTTTTAGATACACAGATGACTTAATTATCTTTAGGAATACAGTAGACTATGTTCCTAGTTATAATTATGATCCGCATTATTTGAAATTACTAAAAACTAATTACAATAATGAGTTCAGCAAACTTTTTAGACCTTCAATTAAATGAAAAGAATAATCTACTAATAAGTAATATTTTTAATAAAAGAGACTCTTTTGATTTTAACTTTATAAAAATGCAATTCTGGTGCAGTAACCAACACCTATCTATTTTCAGAAATATTATCTTAAATTTTATAAAAAGAAATAGATTTAGTTACTCATAATGATTTAAAACAAAGTTTTTATTACCAGTTTTGCAATAATTGCTTAGATTACAACTATCCAAGTAAATTCATTTTTAAATATATTTCTATGTTATCTTAACTCTTTCTGTTTCTTTCTATTTTATTTTTAATTTTTAAATACATTTCTATGTTATTTTATTTCCTTCTATTTTACTTATTAATTTCAATATGATATCATTTGCTTAGTTGAATTACAATAAAAAAAATCTAGGTGGCTCCACTATTTTTTGTTTGTTTTTGTAATAACGCTTCAATATTAACACGTTATTTTGCTCGCGTCGTTTGATTTAGGTACATTGTCATTTATTTCTCATTTGGTTAGCAATCTTACATGTAAATTTTTGCTTAGTTTTTCCTTAAAAAAATTATTTTTTATATTCATCCCTTTGAATGAAACCTTTCTTTTTATACTTTAATTTTATTTAACTGTCTAGTGCAAATTAAGCGAGTGTTAGTTTTAGGCCTAACTTTTCAACTGTTTTTCTATTATGTCGAAAATTTCTGCTGTACGGGAAAGTGAATTCGTAAAGTATACTTAACCCTAATTTTGGTGGTCCTAATTTAGCAACAGCTTTACAAATCCTAATAGGTCTCCATTTAGTCCATAGACTCTCTTGGTTTCTTACACTTTAAAGTTCTAACTCTGCATCCTTATATCCATACTTTTATTCAAATCTAGTCCAATACTAATTTCTACCATTTATTTTCTAGTTATGTTTCTTAAAACCTGGTTTCTATCTTTTAACTTTATTGGTTGTATATATATATATATATATATATATATACATATATACATATATACATATATATATACATATATACATATATATATATACATAAATATATACATATATACATATATATACATATATATATATATATATACAGATATATATACATATATACATATATACACGGGGTGATCAAATGAAAAGGTACGAAACGACATAAAAATGAAACAGTTAAATATTTGCATATTCCGCCAAGGGAGAATGTAGCGAGACATCTCGGGATGCCATTGGAGACTCTGACTGGGATCGGATCATGCGCGGGTGCCCGCATGCACAGGAGAGAGCAAAGGCTCTTATAAAAAGCGGCGTCCAAATGATGCGAGCACAGAATTACTCGAGCACAGAAAAAGCATTAACTCCGATGTGTACTGTGAGACACTCCGACGCCTGCGCAGGTCCATCAAGAACAAAAGACCGGGCTGCTCACGGAGGGTGTGGTTCTGCTCCATGATAACGCGCGTCCACACGTCTCCAGGGTCACACAAATGGAACTGGACAAGTTCCAATGGGAGACGTTGGAACATCCGTCCTACAGTCCGGACATGTCACCCTGCGATTTCCATGTGTTTGGTCCACTGAAGAAACACCTGAAAGGAAAGCGCTTCAACTCGGACGACGTACTCAAGGACACTGTGAAGGACTGGGTCTCGTCACAGCCACAGGAATTCTGGGAACAAGGAATCCTGCGGCTTGTTCATCAGTGGGATCGTTGTGCTCAGGCTATGGTGTATATTTTGAATAAAGTCTATATTTGTACCCACCGTGTCGTTTCGTACCTTTTCATTTGATCACCCCTTGTATATACATATATATATACATATATATACATATATATACATATATATACATATATATACATATATATACATATATACGTATATATACATATATATACATATATACTTATATATACATATATATAGATATATATACAAAAAAAACATCGATTTCAGTGCAACAAAGCGTAGTGGTTATGATATGATTCCTAACGCGTGTCAGAAGGATCCATTACTGTTACATGTAACATGCCTGTCATAACGAATAGTGGTGTAATGAGGCTAGTGCAATAGCTGCCATCGACCTGTCATTTATTCCCGCATCCATCGATTGCAAATCCCCATTATTATTACTTGCTTGCTTCTGACATTGTCATTGCTTTTTCGGAAGGTCCCCCCACCCCATCTTTCATAGCCAACAACAAGAATCATTCTTTGAGTAAACTCAGAAACGTTCTCAAGTAATCCTCATATTCTACTGCGAAGCATTCATTCTGAAGTTATTTATGCAAAACAACCACCCCAAAAAGAAATTCCAGTCTCAATTCATTTCTCTCTTTATATTACTCGTGTTTTTGTTGCTACAGTCACCCATGACGCTCATCTCTGTGCTGAAATGATAATCATATACGTAGTCTATCTAGAGTTGAAAATTTAAAGCTGCAATTTGAATGCATTACAATGGTGTTGCATTTTAGGTGACCAGTGTTGTAATTGTTGCAGTCTTCTTCTAATTAGAAAAAGAACGCTGTTGTGATAAAAGAATGTAGTTAAGCAAATAATGAAACACATAAAATAAATGTTTGTTTCATTCAAATATTTTTTTTTGTAAATCTCTACACTATTTTCAAAAAATATATTTCAACGATTTAATAATAATTGAAATTTAATATTTTTTGTGATTTTTTCGATTATGTCAAAATTTAAAGTACACATTTTCGTGAATCTTTTTCCTCATAAAGTGATAATTTCCATCACTAAACTTAACATAAATCAATTATTTTTAAATAGATGATATCCTTCAACTGAAAACAAAACAAATATGAAATAAATGAAGCGAATCTATCACTCAAAATTTATACCACAGTGTTATCTTTGTAATGTTAATCAACTTTCGCAATATTTACTAAAGGGCCTTCGAAAAATCACAAAATTACTTAAGTTAACTGGGACGTGACAACGCTTCAAATTGTGCATTTTTTTATTTTACTTTTAAAAAATGGAGGGCACATTGCTGCATTAATTATGAGAATTAGATAAATAAAACGCTAGATAGTTGAATTTTAAAATTGTAAGCAAATGTGATGTAACTATGATTCATGTACGGTCTCTTCAAAATTCGGTTTTTTACAATCTGGTGTCGTAAAATACTAATTTTTCTTTACGAATAGTGTAATTTTTGTGCATTATGTATTCAAATTTAATAAAAATTCTGCATCTTTTTGTGCAGAAATTAAGGAAAATTTAAATTGTTAGTTAGAAAATTTTAAACGAAAATTTTGGCTTTTTAAATGTTAATTATGCCTAGTTTTTCATTTATAAATACTCGTGTAGTTCTTAAAGTATATAAATCAAGTGAATTAAAGTATAAATCAAATCTATTTTGATGATTATCCTAAATTAATTACATAGTTTGTAAAATGGACATTTCGATTTTCCTAAATGCTTATTTTTAACATTTGAATACTCATACTATATGAATACTGTGCATCTATAACTGTTGTTTTTACTTTAAAATAAATAAATATTCATATGTGTGAGTACAAAAACAGCTTTTGTTATAATATTTAAAAAGAAAACCCCATTTAAACTAGAGATATCAAATTTTCTTTTTAAATTCATCAAATATATTTTCTTTGTATATTTTTATAACAATAAAACTATGTGTAGGGAATTATATAATATTCTGTAAAGATGATGTTCAAAGTGAAGTACAAATTCTAAAACTTATAGATTTAAAACTTTGGTACTTTAAATGGAATGCGGAGTAAATCGTTGATAACACATATTGCTGAAGTAAGGAAAGAGAAAAACAAACCAAAAAAAAATGATACAAGAGAATCCAATCAATTATGGTATGGCTTTATATTGTATAAAAATATTATTTTACAAATCATAGATGAAAATATCTTTATTTGCAATTTTCTCAAAATGTATTTTTTGTTGATTCAGGTACACTTTGCGCAAATTCTACTTTACTTATAGTGCTGATATTTTGCATAATACAAGATTCCCAAATTTTTCATAAAGTGAATGAATTCGTTTTCAAATAAACATCCACAAATTTCAGATATAGTACAATCTCTGCATGAAATTTAAAGGGAATTTAAATCACTAAATGTAAACTTTTATAAAAAAATTTATAACTTTATTTCTTTAAATTTTATTTTATTTTATTTAAGATAGTTATGTTTACAAATACTCTGGGAAATTTTAAAGCGATTTATGTACTGGATTTTATGCAGTGTACCTAAATGTAAGAACATGCCTCGAAAATAAAAAAAACCCAGTTATTTGTTATTTATTGCTTTTACAAATTTATTTGTGATATAAAATGGAATTTTTTTACATTAACACGCGCATAAATGCACAAATAGTTCACCGTAAAAATTTTACTTCAATTTCTTTTAATTTAAGTAAGTGAGAACCATTTAAATTTTGTGTACAAAAAGTACATTTCTCCTTGTCGCAGACATCCCAGTTATCCTAACAATTTTCTCCGAGAGATGTACTTAACAAATGAGTAGTCATGCCAAGGAGCACTTTTTTTAAAATTTCTAACAGGCTGCAAATTCGTGTTTTACTATTGCAGACCTAGAACATTCCTCGGAAGCTAGTTTCTCATTTTAGTGCGGCATCATATCGGCGGATACAAATCGCCACAGGTAATTTTGACTCCCAGTTCCTTCTTAGAGGGGGAACCTGAGCTCTGATGATGCAAACCTGTACTAGAATTTGATTTTGCTGAGAGGACCCAAGCCAAACAGACACTTTAAGGATCTTTTACATGCCATACAAATCATATCACATGGCCGCTGTCAATTTTCTGCATCATGAAAATCCACCGATTAGGGCCGGGGTCGAACCCGCAACCTTCGGTGCAGAAAACGAGCGACAAACCTTTTTCCAAAAAACAATATTCAACTAAATAAATTTATTTTTATGATATATGCTTAACATCGATGAATTACCAGAAAACCGTGCTTCATCTAGAAAATTTTTATGTAGATCCTCTGGGAATGTTAATTATAGTAAGGAACATTCACATGGGGTTGTATCAGTTTGGAGATGTAAAAGAGGGAAATATAAAACATTGATTTAAATAAAATAATCTTTACATGCATTATTTATCGTTACTCTTTTGTGAAATGAATGCATAATTGCTTTGTTTAACACACACAACATTTTTTTTAGCATTAGATATATTTTTAGAGTTTATGAAAAATAACAATTATGTATAAACTGCATCAGAAAAGCTAATTTTGAAAACTAACAAGGATATATAACTTTCTGAATAAATGAATAATTCCCGGTACTGTTAATCAATAGAAATTATAAATAAATGAAAAGCTGCATCATCTGCAATGTAAATTCCCTTTAGAGTTGCCATTTGAAATAATACATTTTTATTTTGTTACTATTTAAATGATCACATACCATGGTTGCTTAGCAAAAATCGATGAAATATGCCTTCGAGAATCGTCACAGCTCAAAAAGAGTTTTTCCAAGGGATTCATTGTGCAAAGATCTATGAATAATGCAACACTTGTGTCAAGATTTTGCTTTTATGGCGCTTTTCGAAAAATGATTTCAATATCCTTTTCCCCGCAGGATATATCACCGTTAAAGAAATAATTGTTTTATGGTGTCAGATGAAATGGCGTCGAACTATTATTTGGTGTCATAATTTTTCTTTTGAAAAACCTTTTCTTAAGTCTCTCTCTCCCTCTCTTATCATAAAATAGCATTGAAAATATTTGAAATAAGCGACATTTTTATAGTTTACTTGTTTTTAATTTCTGTAAGAGGTAAATGATAATTAATGTTGTTATAAAATTTTTTGTAATCTAATGGTCAAGTTGTGTAAAAGCAATATTTATTTTTGTAGATATAAGATTATATTGATAGTTAATTTTATACCTGATTTTGTGTATGGTTTCTAAATAAATATAAATTCCGCCTTTAAAAAATTTATTTATCAAACGCCTGTGTTTGGTTTCCTGGCCATTTTACGCCGAGTCTCCCAGTACCGACTGATGATATCGTCAATCGGGTGTTCATCAAATCCAGAGTATTGGATCAGGTGGTCGTCATCCCTTCCAGCACGGCTTCAGAGGGGTAGGCATCGTCAGCAGCCAGGCCACGCCAGTGGAGATATACTCTCAAAAAGTCATGTCCGGCGGTTAGGCGAAAGCGGGTAACAGCCTCGCCTCTCTCCAGGTGCCTTGAGATTGGACTCACAGTTGACAGAGTTTCCCATGGCTTTTCAAGGCCCTTGGGCTTTTGAGTCATGGTAGTATATTTGTCAATGTGAATGTGGACAAAATCCTCTTTGATCTTCTGAGAGTAAAGGGGACTTCCGATTGAGACGATTTTGCTTGTGGTAACGTTCGGTTACCTCTTACATCTGAATCCTCTTGTCTACCTGTAAACCAGGCTAGATGTGGAGGAGGAACTAAATAATCCACAGACATTATTTCCAATCTAATTTGATTTATTAATTCTTATTAACAATTGTCCAACAGACACAATACAGTTCTAATTAAGGCTTATGATTTATCGTAGAGTGTGGAGGTGAGATTCTATAACACGGGGGTACTATTACAGACCCTCAACTGAATCTAAGATAGCCTAAATACGCTCAATTACAACTACGTCGCTCACTAATAACTAGCTTCTACTTAATCAAGTGTACAGTACCTGAACCTTCAATGCATCGGATCTTACACTGGAAACTTCCATGCACTCCTTTCATCTTGATCAAATGACATTGGCTCCACGCTCTGTAATCTTTAAGTAATTCCACTGCTTTTCAATCTTTCAAACTAACAACTAATTCTCAAACTTATGATAACTCTTATTTGCACACATCCAACGTATCAACTTCAGCGTGTCAACAACAACGTGTCAACAACTCGCTTCCTTCCTGGAAACTCGCGAAAACCAAATTTACATAATATTCCTCATTTACATAAATCACGTTCACTTTCTCGATGAAAGTTGGTTGAAATAAATATTTTGCTTAAAGAGATGAGGAGATATTAGTGGAACCGCGTATAGATCCGTCACAAGCTCTCTCCTTGGATTTTTGGTCGGCTCTCTCATTGGCGGGGATCCCAACATGACTAGGGACCCACTGCAAGGCCATAGTCCAGCCAAATGGGATTAGTTCCGTGATTTTAGTTCGGCGCTGAATTGTGTTAAAACAGAGAAATTTAGAGTTATTTAGTCCACCCGAGTTCCAAAACAAAATTCGGAGGTGGTTGTTTTCACCCTGAAAGGGACGTTTTCTTTTAGCTTCAGAAGCCTCATTCTAAACTTGCAGCGATCCCTTGGAAGCTCGGACAACGGTGATCGCTGTTACACATTCAACACTACCCAGGTAGCACGTACAGCCTGAGAAACGCCACGGAAGTGTGTATCGTTGCTCTACTCCCCTTTAAAAAGTTTGGTCTTAATGTCAAAATTACAATTTGCTTTTACATGCATACAGTTTTAATGTTATAAGAAACATGTTGTTGTTGTTTCTTATCCCAGATGGTGTAGAGCTACACCATCTCCATAAAACCAAAAATCTCCAAAAAATTCCGGAAATAAGACAGGATTTCCTAAAACCTCGTCATTTGAAAAACTCAAACAATTCAGAATATGACTGGGAGAGGCCAGATCAGCCTCACGCTTAAGACATTCTGGGAAGACTTTCCGGCCCTGTTGAAAAGTCAGAGACTTGATATGGCCACTAAAAAAGCGCGACAAAGCCGTCTGCTGATACCCCGGAATATTAAATTGGTGACACCAAAGAGGTTTTCCCCCAAAATACCAAGGGTGAGCAGGGGGTATTCTCCAAAATGCATTCAATTCTAACCTTTTAATAGAGGAGCAAAAGTTCAGCAAAAGTTAGAAAAGTATCACCCAGCAAAGTGTCAGCAGTGACAGACTTGACCAAACTATCGGCTATCTCGCTACCATTCAATCCAATATTTGAGGGGACCCATTGAAAGTATATACAATGTTTAGAAGAAAGCCGACCCACAACATCCAGAATATTTAGGCTTGTCATATCCCCAACAGTTGTCCAACGAGAAAGATGCTATATATAAGCACGGCTTTCAGTTAAAATCCAAATGTCCCTGAAGACAAGGTCAGAAACAGTGTCAGTAAATTGAAATCCCCAATAAATTGCAATAAGTTCAGATCTAAAAACAGAACAGTAGCTAATATTCCTAATCTTGATTTCAAATGCACTATCAGGTGTCTCAATGTGCAAGTCGCTTCCAGAAATACCACTGTCGCCCATGCTGCCATCAATATAGATTTTTAATGCCTCATGAGGGATGCCATCAATTGTCTCTAGAGCAACCTGTCTAATAAATTCTGGTATATCAGACCTATAAGAAACATAAATATATTTAGCCATTTTTAGGAAATTATTTAGTTTTATAAAATTATATATATATATATTTCTTATAAACTTTAATTAAGAGCATTAGAAATGAAACAAAGATATTAATTTCTTTTATCAAAGAACGAAGAATGTTAAATTATTTGTAGCTTCCCCGTTTTTTCCTATATATATTGTAAATTATTTCATTTCTGATAGTTTGTCTTGTTCTTAAAAAATAACAGTTTCATGTGTGTCGTATTGTGTGGACTATGATCTAGTATGATAAAAAAATTAAACTTTCGCAACTCTAAGCCTTTTTTATCCGAGCACCCGTTTATGGTGGGTACAGCTATCGACTCATTTTTATACAAATTTTTACAGATGGTGCTACTGTGCGTTGATGACGTAACAGTAACTCCCCAAATTTTTAGAAATGCAGCATTTTAAGTGAATTTCCATAGTTAAAAAATTCTCGAGACAGATCCTCTATCAACTCATTGTGATGGATATATATAAATCGTGATGCTTCATCCTGGTTCTAAGAGGACCATGTACTTGCCCTCTATATATGGATCAGTGTTAATTTTCTTATTATTTGTATTAAGGTATTACAACTCTGGGTCTATCTAAGACATGCCTCTTTACATATTTAGCAGTTTTAAAACATTCTAAGAATATAAAGAATCTTAGAATATAAATGTCATTAATCAGACAAGATAAATTAATTTGCATTTTTTATCTGCCTTTGAAGAAACCTTTTTAATGGCCAGATGATCTTCTAAGGTTTCATCCTTACACCACTTAAATGAAGTTTCCTTCAACTTTTCTCACCAGAAATATATATAGAGATCAGTTCTAATCCAGACTATAGCCTGGCTTTCCAATCTTCTATTACAGTGATAAGTAACTTTTAATTTGAAAAAGATTTAATCTCAATGAAATAATGCCAGAGTCAAAGAAATGGATTAATTCTAATTTGTTAAATCTGAACAATAAATCATATTTTTACATTAAAATTTATGTCATACACTATCGTTTATATACCGAGTTCTATTAAAAAACATTAACTCCACTTTACTATTAATTTTGTCACATTAAACATTTTTCTCAAATTGCAGAGAATGCTGGTGGCTACATGGAAGTCTTTAGCAATATGCGCTTGAGACTTTATTGGCGGCCGCGGTGGCGAGTGGTCTAGGCATCGGATCATGGCTAGCATGTATGGGTTCGATCCTAGTACCACTAAAGATCCGCCGTGTAGGGAGCGATGCACGTTAAATCTGTCGAGAGCTCAAACGTCCTCCCGTTGGTGTGGTGTGGTAGTTAGGAGAGGGGGTGCCAGCTCAGGTGTCGTCCGCGTCACTTGACCGTGGTTCAAAATTACGCGGACCGTCGCCAAAAGCCCTCGTGTTGCTAATCAGTGCGACGTTAATATTCTCTCACTCTCACTTTTGAGACTTTATTCTCACTTTCATCTACTAACGAGTCGCTAACTCTTACCGTTATCCAAATAATGAAATGCTGACTTTTCCTTATTCAATTCCTACTATTAGCTCTCCTTTTTTCCCCTATATGTAAATCTTGTTCAAATTTTCAATCGTGAATAAAATTTTTTCTATTCATCCAATCAAGTTGAAAGAAATTTTTTAAAACTTGTATAGTCACTTGATATTAATACATTTTTTTCAAATATTTATTCATTAACTACCAGTTAATTAACTAAATTAAATTAATTAACGGCTTTTGACACCAACTTAGATTTATCTCCATTATTGTAATAATGTAACTGTGAAAACAATGACAAAAGTTGGCACCGAAAAACCGGTTTTACAGCTCAAACTAGCCAAACTGGGTGTGCATTGTTACACCAATGCAGACAAATCATGCTCATTTTTCAATTCTTATTATTAGTTTACTCTGTCCCTATATATATGTAATACTTTACACTATCATGACTAGTTATCTTAGGTTTATAACTGCTTTGTGTGTATATTTTGAATTATATATATATACTAGCTGACCCGGCCCGCCGTTGCACGGACTTTTACCGAGGGTATAACTTAATCCCCATGTTAATTTCCTCCTTTATTTCTAACGCCAGCACTTCTGTGTGGGTGTGACACGTACGATGTGAGTGCATGGCCCGTGAGTGCATATCATGGCTTTCTCGTTTAACATTTTCCCTTCTCTTGCAAAATCAGCACTTCCAATATTATTTTTCGAAATTACTTTGACTTCTTTGTTTTTTCCTCTCCACTTAGCCCGGCGTTGCACGGGCTTTTACCGAGTGAATAACTTAATCCCCATGGGAATTTCCTGTTTCCCTCAGGACGATAGCATTTATGTGTGTGTATGCGCGATGTGAGTGATTTCTTTAACTATGACATTAAAACTCCCTTTTTCGAAATTTGTTCTTGCGTTGGTGTGGTCTGGTGTGGTACTTAGGAGAGGTGGGTAAAAGCTTAGGTGTCGTCCTCGTCACTTGACCATGGTTGAAAATTTCGAGGTCCGTCGCGAAAAACCCTCGAATAGGCGAACAGTGTGAATTTAAAAATCACTCACTCACTTTTCAATTCTTTCGTTGCAATTTTTTAGTCCCCGGAAACGAAAATGGAGAATTTTTAAAAATAGTTGTATGTTGAAAAAAGACAGAAAAGGAAAATTTTTTCAAATTACAAAATTTTACTATTATTTTAAATCTTGAAGTAAAATTGTGAGGATATTTTGAAATGTTCGACACACGGGAAAAAAATTTCATGCAATTATCTTTATAAAAGAAGAAATTATTAAATGATTGTCTTAAGTATTTTGAGTGTTTTGTTAAAATTTGTTCAAAAAAGTTTTTTGCTTTCTATTTTTTAAATCACTGATTCTAAAAGTTTTAAAAATCATTTTTATTTAAACGCAACGATTTTGATTCATTTTAGAAAAAAAAATCACAAAATATGCAAAATATCATTGTTTTGTAAAAAAAAAAAGGTTTTTTTTTTTAAATTCTTAAAAAAAAAGATAGTTTTCGGCATTTTATTTTTTTAATCACTGATTCTAAATGATCAATGAACTTTTTAAGAATCATTTTCATTTAAATTCATCTATATTTATTCATTTTAGAAGAAATCATAAAATACAAAACAAAATAAATAAATTATTTTATATTAATATTGATTAAAAATATTCATTTAGCAATTAATTGTGACATGCCAATTTATTGATTTATGACATATTAAGAACACGCAATTAATAATAAGGAATATATAATGTGAACATAAACTGTTATTTTTTTCTAAGGAAATTATGCTTATTTTAACTGAATAATTCAAAAAAAAAGTTACAAAATGGGCAAATTTTGCGTTTTTATTAGAAATTAAATGTCAAAAATCAGCTTAAAATTTCTTAGTTTAAAATCCTTATCAGTAAATAAATCATTGTTTATTTTATAAAATACAAGATAATATTTCTAAAAATAGATAGGTGTAGATTACTACACCTGATTGGCATTTTTATAATGTTAAAATCAAAAGAGTCTCTTTTTAAAAGTATTGCAAAAGTAGATTATTCTTAACATTTAATTGATGGTCTAAAAGTTTGCTCACTCAATATTGTAATTGGTATTTAAATATATATATATATATACTAGCTGACCCTGCCCGGCGTTGCACGGGCTTTTACCGAGGGTATGACTTAATCCCCATGTTAATTTCCTCCTTTATTTCTGACGCCAGCACTTTTGTGTGGGTGTGACAGTGCATGTCATGGCTTTCTCGTTTAACATTTTCCCTTCTCTTCACAAAATCAGCACTTCCAATATTATTTTTCGAAATTACTTTTACTTCTTTGTTTTTTCCTCTCCGCTTACCCCGGGGTTGCACGAGCTTTTACCGAGTGAATAACTTAATCCCCATGGGAATTTCCTGTTTCCCTTAAGACGATATCACTTATGTGTGTGTGTGTGTATGCGCGCGATGTGAGTGATTTCTTTAACTATGTCATAAAAACTCCCTTTTTCGGGGAAATTTGTTCTTAAGTTGGTGTGGTGTGGTAATTAGGAGAGATGGGTGAAAGCTCAGGTATCGTCCTCACCACTTGACCATGGCTTAAAATTTCGAAGTCCGTCGCCAAATACTCTCGAGTAGATCAACAGTGCGAATTTATAAATCACTCACCCAATTTCCAATTCTTTCGTTGCAGTTTTTTAGTCTTCGGAAACGAAAATGTAGCCTTTTTTAGAATAGTTGTATGTTAAAAAAAGACAGAAAAGTAGAAATTTTTAAAATTACAAAATTTCACTACTATTTTAAATCTTGAAGTAAAATTGTGAGGACTTTTTGAAATGTTCGACACATGGGAATAAAGTTTCATGCAATTATCTTTTTTAAAGAAGAAATCATTAAACGATTGATTTAAGTATTTTGAATTTTTTATTAAAATTTGTTCAAAAAAGTTTTTGGCTTTTTATTTTTTAATCACTGATTAGATACAGATAAATATTTTAAATGAATCTCAGAAATGTATTGAATACATTCTTTCATCTTAATCTGACATCAATAATGATTTAATTTTGAAAATTATATAAAGAGAAAATGATGAAAATTGAAGCAAAGATAACTTTTTCACTCGCATTTTTTTTACTCGCCAAATTTGCTGATTTTCGCATGTTTAAGTCAGAACTTTTTGGTGTAACCCTTGAGTTAGATGTGAAGTTTCAGGTGAAACAGTTGAAAGCTATTTGGCGCGAAACCATTTTTCGACGCCAAGGATTGGCAAACTGTAAAATCGCGTATTTTTTATTAAAGTTTTTATTTCTTAGGGCTTAATTTTTAAGTTAATGTTTCAAACTTCACACATTACTTTTGAAAACGAAGGACTTTTAAATAAAAAAATGTACAAAAAATACTGTTTAGATTATTTTTTGCAATAGCGTTATTTTACGAAAATCACAAATTTTTTTTTAAAAATCCGTAATTTTTAAGCAATTTTTTCAATTTTCGCACAGATGTTTGATAACATTATTCTACAAACGCAACAAAAGTTTCGTATGATAATCTTAATAAAACACGAAGTTATTCAATGTTAAGTTAAAAATTTCGACAATTTTTCGAAAATTCTTTAAAAAAAAGTTTTGGACATTTTATTTTTTAAATGATTGGTTCTAAAAGAAAAAGGCTTGAAGTTTTTTAGTGTAGAATATCTTTTTCATAACACGAAAATAAATTCATATGCAACGATTTCGAAATAATTTTCATAAAAACGCATCAATTTTAACTATTTTTTAAAAAAATCTTAAAAACTAGAAAATATTATTATTTTGCAAAAATATTATACTGTGCCATGGCGAAAGAAATGATCTTTCTGATTCTGTAATTATTTTTTGTCTGATTAAAAAAACAAAATTCGGATGGGTGTTTAAATAACGTCGAGAATACCAAAAAATTTCACCCTCTGTTCATTCACGACGCTAGGCGGGAAAAATAACGCGCAGGTTTAAGACAATTAAGCGTTTTAAGTTTTTAATTAATATCTTTTTAACTAATTACAATATCGGAATGAAAAATAGTTTACGTCCTATTCTCAGACCTACTGAATATACACACAAAATTTCATAAGAATCGGCCACACTGTTTCAGAGGAGTTTGGTTACAAACACTGTGACACGAGAATTATATATATATATTAGATATATATACATATATTTATATATATTTTTATCTTGTTCAAATTTTAAATCGTTTGTAAAATTCTTTCTATTCATCCATTCAAAGTAGGAATTGACTTAATTCTTTTTATACTACTTGTTGTTATTGTATATTTTTCTCCAAATGATGCAAGAGAAATCTCAACCTCTAGAGTTTTAGCAAACAAAACGTGTAAATTGGCACGCGCACTTAGAAAGCATTTTACTCAGAATGTAAAGTCCAATCGTATAAAAAACGCTGTAGACTCTAAAAGTTTGTATCTTTGTTTGGAGTTATAAAAGTTACGTTTTTCGCTTAGTATTTTCTGAAAACTTCCATCAACCATACACATTTTTTAAAAAAAAATTTGCACAGCAGTGTAACCTATTTTAACAAAAAATAAAAACAAGCAACCAAGATTGATTGCAAATATAAAGGCTTCTGTACTTATAATTCCATCGCTTAACTTTGCTTATTGATAAGATTAATTCTATTTAATTTTTATGGTTGTAAGTGTCAAATAATTACGTAATAGTAAAAAAAAAGTAATATAGAAACTTGTGGTTTGTAGTATGAAGCTGTGCATTGGAATTTGAACCGTGTGTATACCTAAAATCAAGCGTGTTTTGTACCGAATGTTATTTTATCAAGAGCTTTTTATCAAGTATTTCTTTAATCGATTATTAGTTATGGTTTAAATTCCTGTTCCTGTGCATGGGCTATAAATTCAAATATGTCATACTTTTAATACTAAAAGAATTTTTTAAAAAAAATTTCAATTATAAACTAATTTACGACTCTTTATAAATATATACATATGTATAAAACAACAACTTAAAACTAAGTATTTTACATTGATTCTTATTTTTATAAAAGCCCTTAAATTTAATGTCCGGGATAAGCGAAACGTAATATTTTTAATTGAACCCATCAATGCATACATAATAGCAAGGGCTGAATAATTAATTTCTTTTATATTAAGACAGATCGTTGCTTATGCGTGAGGCCATCGCTGCTTTTCTCACCTTTGTTGTCGTTTTCCGATAAATGGTTTTTCGTATCGATAATCGTTATCGATGTAATTGCTTTACTGCCAACATCGATAAGTTACCTTGTGACGTATAGCCTTGTTTCCCCAGCGGGCCTATTAAATGAATGCCTGCGCTGGAGTGTTGCAGAGTTTATCCGAGAGAATAATTTACCCATTTCCCATCCAGAAACTTTTTTGTTGTTGTTGTTATAGTCTCGCCCATTGTTTCAGAAGCTACGAGAATAAGAAGGTTGTAAAAATAAGACCACAGTACAGTAGTATAGATCGCGGTGTAACAGTATATCTTTGGGGATTAGTGAATATTTTTTCTTCGGAGATATTTATTGGCATTAAAGATGGGGAAATAATTAGATGAACATTGAGAAAGAAGTGTTATTGAATTCCTTAAGTTGCAGAAGATACTTAATAATAAATGATAATTAGAGACAATATAGGCTTAGGTAAAAAAAATACTCATCCAAAAAGAAAATCAAGCAGCTTATTATACTGGTATGTTCAGAAATACTGAGACAATTTATAGAAAAATGGAGAGGTAAGATGCAAGGAAATTGGCAATAGCTCTGTATCACGATAAAAGGTGCCAATATTTTTAAGGATTGAAACTCGAGAAAACATTTAACAAACTACAGATTCGAATAAAAATACTGCCACCTGTAAGTTCTAACTTCTTTAAATGCAATTCCCATTTAAAAATGTTACTTTTAAAAGAACATTTGTAAATACTACTTTACTTAATTACATAGGTATACAGTAATTGAAGTATTTACATTGGCAGTAGGAGTACTTATTAACTCTGCCTTTTAAAGCAACGTGAAGGCTGTGGGCAACGAACCTTATAATTTTGAACCACAGTCAAGTCTTGAGTCAACTCAAGACTTACCTGAGATAGCATTCCCCATCTCTTAACTTTCACATAACGTCAACATGGGCTTATTGAAGCACTACAGATCTATCATACGTCGATCCCTCTACACTGTAAGTCTTGAGTCGCATCAGGACTCAATCCCTCTATTCGACAAAGCCATCCACGAGTTGGCAACCATGGCCACTAGGCTACTACGGTGACTATTTTCCTTAAGGATCATTTATTATTTTGCTTGGAATCATATCACGTTTTAGGTAGGAATTACTTCTGTAAGGGAAAAGAAACCAAACTGATAATCATAATAAAGCTGGGAATTTTATTTCTCAGTATACTTCATTTGTATATAAATTTTTTCAGTCGAATATTTACTGTAACTTCCTCCCAAAATTGTTTAAGCAAACATATTAGGAACTGAAGTGAAATTAAATATCTATTTTCATATTTAATGGAATTCTAAAAAAAGGATAATTTAAAAAGTGTCATTTCCATAAATTCTCAATCGTGGCTGTGACGCGAATTCAACAATATCATTTATATTTGGATAATCCCCAGCATCACAAAAAAATTCAGTTTTAAGATGCCTAATCATGCTATTTTTTAACTGAATTTTTTAATCCCTATATCTTTAACTCAAGCAAATAGATTTACCGTAAAATCCGGCATATAACGCACACTCTTGACACAAAAATGAGATCGAAATTTAAGGGTGCACGTTATTCGCCGAGTATGAAAAACAAAATTATAGCTTTAAAAATAACAAAAGATATAAGCGTACAATTTTTTTTCTTCTACACATATCAAAATACTGTTTATTTAAAAGAAATGGCATGCCTTATAAGCTATAAGAGTGCTAGGTTAAGTAGTATAAGTATACTATTTTTTCGAAAGTCTGGGATAATATTTCGAATAAATCACCTTAAAACATAAGGGCATTGTTTACTAACATTTCAGATTTCTTTGCTATAAAGGGGGTACGTGTTATATGGCGAATATACCAAAACATTAAAAAATGCAGCTTGAAAGTATAACCGGTGCACGTTATACCACGTATTTTACGGTACTTTTATTTTCCTTCTTATGTTGAGGATCAATGAGTTAACTGACCCATTTAATAAAATGCCACATTTTTTAAATGCTCAAGCATGTCTTGAGTGAGATAGGAAGTATCTACACTGAGAGAAGGGCCACTGAATTAGGGATAGCAAGAGCTATGCTAACTGTGTAGCACTGCGGATCGTTCATGCACAAGTGAGGGTGCTGTGGTAACTGCACTATAGCGAATATTATGGTTGTTTTGAATCAGTTGTTGGAATTTATTTATGATTCTGATCCCTCTTTCAAAGACCGCGTAACATCTTCCTTTAATTTTTCCTAACTTCATTGCTTTTCTACAAATTTTTCCATCTTCAAATTTTTTCTTCTGATTCTAAATTTCAAACTTTCCAAGAATCTCATCCCCCCAATCTAAGAACTGCTCGGTCAAAAGGCAGAGGACCTCTCGTCTTCTCCAACCCGAACTTCTTTTTGTAACTTCAATCATCTTCTAACTCTTTTAGGACACCCATCCTAACGAAATACAGCTATCTGATTGGACAAGCGCTCTGTTCTCCTAAGCAGTATAAAACCAGACTGTTTCAGCGGTCCCTCCACTGTCGGAAATCGACGAACAAGGTACTAGGTTCTGCCGGTCACCGAGTGAGTTGACCTGACTCCCAATGATCAATTTAGCCGTACGTTAGCCTCCGGTAAAGGAGCTAGCCTCGGTCGACATAGATTTTCTGATTATTTTCACACCAACGCAAACAATAAATAGCTCCAGCAATTTATCTAGATAATTTAAAAAGACGCAATATCAACTTTAATTTCATTATTTCTTTTAATCATTAAACCTCACAATTAAACATGGCAAGTAATATCATCAATATCAACAGCAACTACAAGATAGGGGACTTAGAACACATCAGAAATCATCTACCCCAATGGCCCTTCTACTTTGTTTTTGGAATTGCCAGTATGGGTAAATTGCCTAATTTAGACGCCTTCAACTGCGGATAAATCGTAGGTGCATGGCGCATGGACCAGTAATTTCCCTAAATCATTAGACACTTAGAGTTTTCAAGATCGACAGTGCCAAGAGTATACCAAGAATACATGGATGGTGAACAAAAAGCTACTATCGGGCAAACTGCAAAGGACAATTAACCTTGAAAGTGCGTGATGAGAGACGGCTCAAGCGTATTGTACGTAGCAAGCAAAGCAAAGTATTAGCTCAAATTACCACCCAATTGTAGGACGGTGCCAGTTGTATAGTCAGTAAATGGACTCTGCAATTCTCGCTTCACCGTATGGGTGTCGGGAACCGTCGAGATACGAGAGTACCATTGCTCAATACTCATCATCGGGCTTGCCTGGGCAAGAGAGCTCAGAAACTGGAGTATACAGGACTGGTAAAGAGTACCATGGAGTGATGAGTCTCGTTTCCGACTACTTAACGCCAACAGGAGGCTGAGAATGTGGCGTCAGACTCATGAAGCCATGGATCCTGCATGCCAGGTTGGAACTGTACATTAGAATGGTGGCTCAATCATAGTTTAAGGTGTTTTTTCATGACATTTGGTGCACGTACCATCCTCTCTCAATGAAATATGGTACGTAGAGTTGCTCAGTGATCACCTCCATTCGTTTATGACGTTCTGCTATCTGCACGGTAATGGAGTTTTCCATCAAGACAACTGGACCTCCCACAAGTCGCCGTTGGCTACTGCTGGTTGGATGAGCATTCCTCTGACTTTTCTGTAATAAATTGGCCACAGAGCCCAGACTTAAATCTTATTGAGCATCTTTGGGATTTTTTGGAACAAGGCGTGAAAGGGCATCTCACAGCACCAATGAAACTTACTGAATTATGGACAGATTTAGCCAATATTTGGCAAGTCATTTCCATGGAACGTTTCCAGAAACTTGTTGAATCTATGTCTTGTCGTGTGGCAGAAGTTATCAAGGGCAGAGGAGGTCCAACTCCTTACCTGGAAGGTATCTCTAATTCAATGGCACTTCGGATTATACTAGTATTACAAATAATTTTTGTGGGTTCCAAAAACAATAAAAAACTAATTTTTATTGAGAGGGAGGATAATGAAAAGCCCAGATAGCCTCGAGAAATTTAGATCCATTTTTTTATCTGGTTTTATGTCATTATTACGCCACAGAGATAGTCAGAGTGTCTCATCAAAACTCACGAGACAGAATTACTTTTTATACATGCCGCAATTAGCAACTAATTAGTAACAAACTTTAAGTGATGTTTAAGTTTTGGTTTAGTTATTGAAATCAATGGTTCCTAGTGCTTTTCGTTAATTCTACTCCTGTTGTGAATGGACTTAAAGTTACAAATAGAAATGGATCATTAAGTCATTGTCTTCAGTTCTCTCCCTACAGCTCAACTAATGTTTAGAAATAAACTAATTTAAGCTTATAATGAGACATATGTTTGTTCATGAGCCATGCAATAATCATCAATAACGATCCTTAAAGAAAGTGATAAATTTGTAATTTCTTGTAATTATTCGGTATTTATCATTTAAAAATTTTTCAATCATTATGAGTGATGACCAAGATCAGTGAGAATATATCGAAACTGATAATTCAATCTGTTAATTTTCCGCGAACAGCCATAGTTCATCTCAGTCTCAGAGAAACACTTTTAATGTGAAGTCTGCTGTTTCCTTCATAATCCTCAAATTGTGTTAAATTCAAAACGATATTGTGGGGATTCTGTGAAACAATGATAATTATGCTTATCCGTCATGTTATACAAGCGTTGCGTTATGAAAAAATGAATTCCATCTCACATTTGTCTATCCACTTCCCAGAATTATTTTGAGGAGGAGGCGTCCAAAATAAGCTTTGTTAAGAAATGCAATAACAACTAATATTTAATACTATTTTGAATGAATTTTTTTCACTCCAAATGCGATGAATGCTGCTGCAGTTGTGAATTTATTGTTCTTCAAACTTAAATTTAAAAGCAAATATTTTTTTAAATATTTATATGGAATGGCTCTAGCATAATTTTTTTAAAACAGTTTCATTACTAATTATTCTAATTATACACTTCAAAAGTTTAAAAAAAATCTATTTTTTATGAAATTTTCACTTATGCAAAAAATGGGATACTTTTTTAAATTAAAAAAAAATGAAATTGAAAATTTCTAAATCATGATCTTAAACTTTGAGGTAGTTCATAATTTTTTCATCACTGGTCTTGACAGTGGTCAGTCTGCACCACGCTCTTATTTTATCACTTAAATATATCTCTATGTATAGAAAAAAGTTTTTCGTGATGATGTAATAAATGTATTTATGTATCTCTCTCACACACACCTCAGAGCAGTAATAAAAAGAGAGTAAGGAATCTTTGAAATATAAAAATACGGGACTCATCTGAGGCCCCGTAAACGGAGAGAATAAATACCCATTAGATCCATTAATTAATATCCATTGAAGATCAAGGCTAATTCCAGCATTCACGAAATTCCCTCCAGTTCCAAATTTCAAACTCAAGAATAAATTCAACAATGAATAAATGATAGTTTAAGAAACTAAAAAAAAACACGCTTTTATTGTAGAACGAACTAAAAATGAAAAGTAAAACACGCTTGTATACTGAATCGAGCTAAAAAGTAAATAAAAAAATTAATATAAGAATAAAATGATTAGCGAGAAAGTTTATGTCATTCGGTTAAAAGCGTGGGATTGCTTTGTGCTACATTTTTACACTATAACTCAGCATTTCGGAATAGAACTAGTAAGAAATTATAACAATTAATATAGAGCACGCCACGCTTTTAACCCAATGACATTAACTTTCTCGTTAATCATTTTATTCTTATATTAAGAATTTTTTTTTTTACTTTTTAGTTCGACTCAATATAAAAGCGTACTTTTTAGTTTTTTAAACTATAATTTATTCTTGCGGAATTTCCGTCTATCAGCTGATGAGCTAATGCTATATGGATTGTCAGCTGGTCTCAACTTCTGTTTCTTTTGTTCACTTCCACAGTATGAAAGTATACATGATGTCAAATCAATAAGAAAATAAAAGATACGATACATATAACAGATCTTCTTATTTGGTATCTTTCTTTTCTTTGATCGAAGCGATCAATCCCTCCCATGACATTTTTAGCATGACAGCTTTTGGACAAGGTACTTCTTTAGTACCAACCTTTTTTTTGGTAATATTTACAGATGTCATAATCTCTGGATTCTGTGTAGTAGCACAAAGCTGAAGCGGAAATTAGTCTTTCTATCGTTATAATAGCAAGACCAATATATCATAATGGGTTTCGCGCTTCCCACAGGTGTAATTTGTAATCTTATGTAGATAGGAAGTAATCTTCCTAAGGCCCAAGGAAGGATAATAGAGGATTTCAAATTTTAACTGTAGAATATTGCTTACAGTTTTGGCAAATTCATCGTAAAGACCTTGAATAGTGTACTGAAACATAATTCATGAAGGGCTGAGATCAGAACTACGTAATGGCTTTTATAAAACCAATACCCTCTTCGACTTATAACCTTTGCGATGTTGAGATGGAAGTTTGGGTCTATGCATTCCATGTTGAAAAGTTCAGTGCTCGCCACCTAAGATATCACTTAAGAAGCAAATGACTGGCAAGTATGTCTTGAGTTTTCAGAGTTTTGACGGTTATTAAAGAATGCTAAAAACGTCTGGTGGTTGAAAAAAATTGAACCCATACTTCAATAAAATTATAGCACCTTCACTATGTTGATAATAAATAAGTGTGACATTCTTATACTTAAATTCTTTACTTCTTTTCGTGGGTCTTCTCAAGAGTATGAAATCTTCCCCTAAACTATTTAAATTCATATTTTTTCATCACATTGAATTCCCTAAATGACATATATATACTGTTTTGTGCCCAATATTATTGATCAGTTTTTAATGTTCTTACAAGCAAGCGTACCGAACCATTTCAAGATTTTGTATGCACCTTGGTTCTGAAACTCATCTATGAATATTCCCCCCCCCCAATATCCGTTAATTAACATTAAATTCTAGTTTTGTTTAAACATAAAATTTTTTAATTGAAGCTAAATTTCTGATGCACTGATCTTTGCGACAAGTTGTCACTCTTGACCTTCGTGAACAGGATTTCCATTTGAAATTGTCACCATGCATCATCCCATTGAAGTTACGTTTTGCTGAAATATTCCAGATTTTCTTATCCTCTCAAGAGAGAATTCTTTCCAGTTTACCATTTTGTTTATGCGTTAAAAGACAACCACATGCTCTCACAAATCCATGTATTCCTTAAGTGTACCACCTCTCACATCACTTAAATTTGCGTAAAAACAGTTTGGTAGTTTAATTTCTGGCAAGGATAGTTTTGTACAACTTTTAAAATGTATCGTTTGGGACAAACTTGAAAACAGAATTTTCAGCACCATTTTAAGTCTGCAGTTATTCACACTTAACTTATTGTGTATAAAATTTTGTTTCAAAATTGATATCACGCTTAAAATTTTGGCTTACATTGTAAGATACTGTTATAAGATGTATAATCTTTCAAATATGGGAATGCCCACGTAATTAACAGGCAAGCTCTTCCCGAATGAATCGCAATTAATTCTGGATCTATCCAGTAATTAAAACAGATTTGACTAACATTTATCAATTCAAACCCATAAAATATTAATAATGCAAGTAAATTCCGCAGTAGCACAAATTCAAAGCTCACACAGTAGCATAAATCAGCTGTAATAATATTGTATTAGGTTCATGGAAAGGCACAGTCAAGTCTGAAATTCTGACGTATCGGTTTCTAATAGGCTGGAGAGGACAGAAATTTCTGGCGATATAATCATCCTAAGACTTTCTGGAATTTTATAGAAGCATTTATTTCTGTCGCTAAATGTGATGACTTGGCAATATTTTGCACCCGAATTTGTAAAAGTGTCGTTTACTAATGTCATTCCTGTTCATTTAGAATTATTGGAAGAATAAAACCTCTTGACCCGTAAGCGATTTTCCCATTTTTGGCAGAGAAGTAAACAGAATCTGAAATTCATATAACACTATTTACGTGAAAAATTGAGCCCTCTAGAGCTTCTAAGAATGAGTTACTTCTTCCTATAAGAAATAAGAAAAAAGTTAATAGAAAATCTCATATAGAAATCACCAGACAAGTCAACAAAGAAGAAGACATCCAAGAAATTTCTTGATATTGTTACGAATGTTGTGTAATGAATGTTTAAAATACGGTAAATAATTTATATTTGGACATGCAATACTATTATATTACTATATTTTGTGTTAAAATTTTAATATTCGCAAGCAACACCGTTCCTTATATTATAATGGTAATTCAATGGAAACTTGGCAAAATCTTTGCAATAGAACCAAGTTGGTGACCATGTTGGTGACTTGGCAAGCAATTTGGCTACTGGCAATGGTGTTGGTAACCATTTTCAGTGAGCTGGCGACCATATGGATTATTATTGGAAATTGCAGGAGAAATCTACAAATGTCACTATCTATGATGTGGGCGGATTTTTGGAGAAAAATCCGTGCAGACTGCAAATATGGAGCAGATTATAAAACTGAGGCAGTTTTTTTGTCCGTTAAAGAGTAGTATTGATTTGACTGTGAAGAGTCAATCAGCGATTAGTTATTACTTCAGCTGGAGTAGGACAAGTACTAAGTGCTTGTGCATAATTTCTTACATACTTGTACTTTAGGCACTGATAGTTATGTCTGAAAGTCGTAGAAGGTGTGAAGGCCTGAGATTTACTCAGCTAATTTGAGTACTGTATCCTGTGATTCAAAGATTGTTTTTCGACAATGAAATTCCATCACTTCGGAAGAACTGTCTTGCTCATTGTGATTGATTTACATAAAGTCTTTGAACTCCGATATTCGTAAAAATATAAAAATGGAATAAAAGGATTTTGCTATAACTAGTTTTGTATACGAGTAGTTAATCAAAGTCCCTTGTGGTTTTTTGGATAAATTTGGAATTCTGAAAAAAAAGTTATGTTGGCACGTAATTTCTAATCAACAGCTTTTGCTAATCTCATAATTGACAAGACACAATAATTTTTTCATAGTTATATTTAAATATAACTACTATATATACCTGTATTTATGTACTCCTAATGTATTTTGCACAAAGTATCTTTTTTTTCCCTTCTGTATATTTATTTTTATAAAACCCTTATATTCTTGGCTGCAGAAGAGTGTTCTTACTTAAACCATTACTTTTTATCTGAATTTTTCTTCTTGTTATCGTTATTTTTATTTCTAAAAGAAATTTCTTTTTCTCCCTTTTCACCCTTATCAGTGAAAATTGCTTCCATTTTTCACTAATGCCTTTTTTTAAAAAGACTTTACATACAGTTTAAAAAAAAAAGCTATTTTTTAAAACTTAGGATCGTTTCATTGTGAAAAGCATTTCATGTCACATAAATTACTTTCTCTTACTCTCAGAACTTTCAAAACCCCTTTAATTGTGATATATTTTTATGTTTGAGAATATCTTCAAAGAATATACTAAGACTTTTTGATAATGTGAATTTTCTGAATTTACATATTCTAGCCCTGAATATTTTTTCTTTCGCATAGAGACCTAATGGAACTTCTAAGACTGTTTTTAATGCTGATTGTCATACCTTTTTTAAGTTAAGCTTCCAATTCTTTCTCTTATTTTTTAACGTTAAGGAATTATTGATACAGGATCAGTACCGAAAAATGGTACTGATATTTTTTTAAAAAAATTATTCTTCGGAGTAAGAATTAAAAAAAAATTCCGATTTTGATGAAAAGGCTTAAAGCGGAATTTATGCGATCCCATTTATCTTTTCGCAAAGATTTTTCTATGAAAAGGAAAGAACAGTTAAAGAAATTAAACTATATTAAAGAAAAAGGTACCGATTTGCAAAATGATCTCAACTATTTTGTGTAATATCTCCATTAGTGTATACTAAAAGTCTTCGAGCTTAATAAAAATGAATTGCGGATCATGAAGGAAAACATCGATCTAACTATTGTTTTAAATATGATACAGATAACTTGCGTTTTAGATTGTTTTATGATTTTCTATCTCAATAACAAGAACATCAACAAAATGAAGCCTTCCATTCATGGATATGGAAGATTTATGTTCTTCTCATTGTTTTCATTGGACCAATTTTCCGGGTAATGGAAGGATTATTGCATACGATTTCGAAAATAAAGATATGATTTTATATTTATAACAAATTTCATATCATTTATGATGATGACCATTTTGATTTAGTTCTTCATATAGTCTACTCACAGAGATCATGCTCTGTTTTATTATATGTATTCAATTTAATTTTATTTTGCTTTATTTTGAATCGATTTGGTGAATCGATGAATAATATTTTTTTTGGTTCATACTAAAAATCCATTTTTTTTGCAACAATACTTAAAATATGTCATTAAATTGAAAAATGGAATATTGTAGACTTATATTTTACAATCTAACAATAAGAGAGAATGCTCACATTTCTTCATCAATCAATGAATAAAACTGACGGCAATAAAATTATCTGAATAATAGGATTACGGAAGAACAAAAAAGGAGAATAATTGATATCTAGCTATTACAACCATTTTTAACCATTGTATCAAATTTAAATTAAAAAAAAACAATTATAAGACTACATTTTTCAAGATTCTTAATTTCATTTATACAACATTTTGAAAGCATCGATTAATTATAAATAATGCAATTTGTTAAAGTCAGCACCATTTTTTTTAAGGAATCCAACTATGTTCGGAACAGTGATTTTGAAGAGCGTATTAATTAATATATTTTATGGTATATTATTGCTACCTAGATTAGAATATATAGAAAACTGTTTTAAGAATATTATTACAATAAGAAATATTTAAATGCAATTTTTTTTATCGCAAATGATGTTTTCAAAGCATTCTCCTTTTATGTATGAAAAATTCTCTAAATAATAATATTCCTTGTAATACATAGCTCAGACTTCTGTAGATACCCTGATTTAAGAATTTTGCAATATACAATTTAGAAATGTATTCGTTCACATTTTAATACATCAAAGTAGACTAATTTTTACAGAAAATTATTTAATTGATCATAAATTCGTAGAGAAAGGAAATTTTTCATAAGTCCTAGTTCAGGATCTGTATAGTTTTTTTTTTTGCTGTATTCAAAATGTCATTCGCACTTAATGAGAATAGTTTTGATAGTTAATATTTATCTATAAATGCCGCATTTTTATGACTATTTACTTCTATCTGACAGCCCTGACTCTTGACAATATTTCTAGTTCCAATTTTTCTTTAAAGTAAGCTTTTTCCTAGTACTGCCATATCAATTTTAATCCATTTATCTCAAATTCCGTTCAGTGTTCTAGGTTGCCGTCTTTTTAAGGCTAGTTTTAATAAACCTGAAGCACAAAAGTCAAGGGATTTTACAGGTCTTTCATCAAATATGATTAACTTTATTCCTGTTTCTAATTCTTTCTTAATAATTTTCTAAATAAGCGGCAGTTGACTTGAACAAGTGATTAGACGTTTTGTCCATATGAAGCTCAAATTTATCAATGTCCTTTAAATATAAAACTAGAATTTCTTCTTAAAAATTGGTTCTAAAATGTTCTGCTTATAGTAGAGTGAGGTAATTTTGGCTTTACTTGAGACTTTTTTTATTTTTAATTTGCTATTGTAACAAAATTCTACAACTATCGTGAATCCCTTCTGGAACTTTTCTGTACACTGACGAAGCAATTTCGAATGGCCCTTCCCATCATTTGAGCAATAGAAAATTGATATTATTTTATTACATTTACTTAAATATACTCATGCCTCATCGATTCATGCCACAAATTTCCATTTTTCAGCAGCTAGGTATTTTTCGTATAACTTTCTAGAATTTGTTTTTCTTTCAGCAATATGTTTTGACAAAATCAACTGAACTATAGGTTTAGACATCTTTTTAAACTTTAAATCTTTATCAATTGTTTTGTTTACAGTTCTGGAAGACATTCCTAAATTCAGTGCATTGAATCTTTGAGTCGATGGATCCTTCGAGCCATCTATCAATTTTAGGAGACATTTTCAAAATAAATCTTTTATTTTAGATTCAAATGAAAAAAAAAACATTACCAGACGATTATTTTGAAGTTGCCAAAGTTTTATCTCAAATAAATTACAAAATCGTTTCCATAATGTGACAACGACTTTCTGTTTAGTCAAATTTTATTATTATAGAAGTTATTTCAATGAAAAGAAATATTTTGGAAATCTCTCACTCTTTCTTTATTTTTTGCCAAAAAATTGCATTTAAACAATTTTTATTGTAATAATGGTTTTAAAACGTTGGTATATTCTAATCCAGGTAGCACTGAACATTGAACAAGTAAATTAATTATGCTCTGTTTGAAAATGACGTTTCTGAAATTAATTATCTTAAATTAAAATTATCATAAACAAGTTAGTTATTGGACCGATTCATAGATGGATATTATTAATGAAAGAGACGTGAAGCCACTGGTACGGATCTTCATTTGACTTAAAGGTGGGCTTTCCGCTATTGGATTAATCTAGAAATACCTTCTCTTCTCTCAAAGACATAAAATTCAAAATTACCAACGCTTAAGTACAAGAATCACAACTCTCCACTGGCTTGAATGCTTCACTATTCAGAGTCCTTTACCGTTACTATTTTTTGTTAATATCCAAGTTTTTGAATACAGAAAGTGCCTCAAAATGAAATAATCCTAAACATTGTCAGAAGATTCAGTGGAAATCATAGCAAAACTTTCAAAGGCATTATATGCTTATTATATATTTTTAGGAAAGAATAATTGCCTTGCTTTCATGCATCAGAGAGAAATTTTTACCAAGTTAACAGGATTTATAACTTTATTAATAGCTGTTTTTTCTGTATTATACAGGATGGTCCCAAATTCGTGGTTACCGATAAAGTTTGAAAGCCGTAATGTACAGATTACCTATCAAATCTACAGATTAATTGATTTGTTTTGTTAAAATTGGAATCAAGTATTTTCCGCAATTTAACTAGGTAATCTTCGCATTAGATGTTTCCGTATCATTAAAGTTTTCTCATTTCCATCCTGTTAGGAATTTTGATTGAATGTTGACTCGTTCCAGAATAATTTATTCTAAACATTTAGAAACATAGTGGCAGAGACAGTAAATAATCAATAAAAGACTCTTTGAATTAATTTATAATAAATATAATTACGAGGATAAGTACCTTCTGGAAACAAATTAAACGTTAAAAGTTTCAGTATTACAAAAATAGCTAAGTATATTTATATAGCAATCGTGACCATGATATATTATCAACTAATTTATTGTTTGTTTGATTGTATGAACATGAGTATCAAAAACTAAATGTCTAGCATTATGCCAACTTCCTAAATTGCAATAATACTGTTACGTAGATCGGGGTTCAAGGATTTTATGCAAAATCAGTCGTAAATAACAAGGCAATTCTTTAAGAGCGATGAGTATTTATTGTCGAAAATCAATCCTTGAAATACAGGATTAAGCAGCAAAATTCCCAGAATAAATGACAGAAGGATTTCACACCTTCAACAGCACTCAGACACAATAAGCAGTGTCTAAAATACACGTATGTAAATGACTATTCACAAGCACAGCCGAGCTAATCAAGTTCAAGGCAAGTCTACTAATCGCTAAACAAAACAGTGCGCACTACTCGCTGTTTGAAATCAAACTGACTCTTGCAGCGAGTATCACTATTTATAGCCGGGACTGAAAGTTCCGGAAAGATGCGCTCGCGTCATAGATCGTGAAATTAGTGGATTTCTCTACTAATCTCTAGAAGAATCCAGAGGGTCCCGAACTCGCTAACATGGTCGCCAATGTCGCCAAGTTGGTCGCCAAAAATGATGCCCACTTGGCTCTATCGCCAATATTTCGCCAAGTTCCCATTGAATCGCCATTATAATGTAAGGGATGGCGTTGCTTGTGAATATTACAACTTTAACATGAAATAAATATAGCATAGAGTAATATAAAGGCATTGCACATCCAAATACAAATTATTTACATTATTGCATACAAAATTCGTAACACTACTGTAAACCTTTTTATTCATCGTACGCCAGTTTTTCCATTGATTTACGGTTGATTATATCAACTAATATAATGATAGTTCGATTTTATTAACCTTATTTCTTAGATATTAAGAACACATATAAACAACACTTAATTTAAGCTTACATAAACGTTGGTGTTATTTTGCCTGTTATTTCTGTAATATATTCACTTTAATGAGTGCCCAGTAGGTAATGTGCAGATTATGAAGTTAATTTGAGAAATGAAGTAAATTATTGTGCATTTTAACGTATCACCCTAGTTAATATGCAGATATTACCTAGCTAACCTACAATTAATTGATATCTCCTGTTTAGTGGTGACATATGTAAAGTCTTAACATAATTCTTGTAATTTTGATAAACTAATTTAAATTCTGTTCAAAGACACTGATCTGACTGTACGAAATATAGAAAAAATTTTTGTTCATAGAGGAAAAAATAATAAATATGGTTTGGAAGAAAAAAACAATAATTGTTAAACGCTTCCCTTACAAATTTTTTGAAATAAACTGTAAAAAATCATCACATTTTTTTACTTTATTATTATATACAATGAAACGAAACAAAAAATATGTAAGTTTTAAGCTGAATTTTTAATTTTTTACATGTGTAAAAGGATTTAGTTTTAATGTTAGTTTACTATCCCGAGTTACCTCGGGCAAACGGAAAAAAGTTAAATACTAGTCTTTGCATGATTGTTTTTGAAACAAGGAACAATACAAAATAGTACACTGTTATATGGTCTATTTTCTTACTGGCTTACCTCTGGAATCTATTTTACGGGAGCACAGTACGGATCCACTATCTCGTTGGATTTGATTTTTTTTTCAGTAGCAGGAATAACATCTGGATAATGCTTTGAAGTTAACCTTAGTGATGAAGGACTAATGCTGGGTCTTACAGATGTGGTAGAAAACTCGTCACGATGATTTTCTGACATTAGTTTTTCAATCAGTTTCATTCTAAATTGCTTGGGTCATAGCGAACCACCTGATTTACAGAACAAAATGTAGGAATTTGGCAAACCCAAATCCAATAAATGGAAGAAAATCTTCTAATAGTATTTTTCCCCTCTTTTGCTGGGCGTAGAATAAGCAGATAAATGCTGGTCAATTTTATATTTCTACAGCACCCATTTTGTCATTGTAGTCAACTACACATTTAGGCCTGGACTTTGTCTCTCCCCATTTATTTGTCACATCCTACATTTTGATTGTATATATTGTAGAAATAAGACTAACATCCTTCTTTTCCCCCCATTTAATTACAGTTACTTTCCCTCTCTGACACCGAATAATTGCTCCATTTTCAAATATTTTTGTCTTTAGATCTCGAGGTAAATCATTTCTATTCAATCGGAATGTTCCACACATCAGTTTTCCTTTTGACTAACGTATCAGCCAAACTTCTTGGCGAGTTATAGAAATTGTTCAAACTAACAATCAAAGCTGAATATTTCCTTTCATTTCCTCCAGGCTGAGTAAAACTGTGATAAAAGTAATCGTACGGGCAAATTCTGTTTCCCCCGAGTTTTCTCGGGATAATAATTACTGCAGCATATACGAGACCAAGATAACTCGGGATAACCGGCAAGCGGTTAAATATGTCATATTTACGATGATTAAAAGAAAAAAAAGTTACCGAATTAAGAAATCGATGCGCTTACTACAATTTTAAATAAAAAAAAAATTCCATACATCCCTTTTTGAATGTATTATTTAATGTATTGAAAAACATAATGCTGTGCAAAATTGTGGAGAGATTATTGAACAAAATACTAATTAATAAAATTGCTTATGTATTCAAAATTCATCAAGGTAATTGAATGCATATGCTATTGCCCTTTTCAACCCATACCTTTAACTATACCTTACAATTTTTTTAAGTATTCAAATGAATCAAATAATTGTAAATTAAATGCAGGTTATGGAAATATGTTCAATAGCTGAGAAAAATATGTATAATTATTATAAAAAACTTTTAAATATTCTTAAAGAAATAATCACCTCACTTCATGCAAATTTTAGTCACATGAAAAAAAATTACTACTAAATTAATTCCTTTTTAAAATGAATGCATTGATATTTTATAGTTCGAAATTTATATTTTTCATGGTCTATGATGGATTAGAAAATGTGGTTGTTGTTTCATCAACAATAATTTAATAATTGCAATAAATTTAAATTAAATGCAATCAATTGAAATAGACGCAATCACCGAGAAAAGTATAATTATCAAAAAAATCTTTTAAAATATTTTTCAAGAAATAATCACACACATTTATTTCTTCAAACAGAACAAAAAAAAAGGGACTTCGTTTGGCATTCAGGTATTTTTAAAATCATTACAGTACATCTTACTTTTATAAATTTCTGTCTTTCAGGGCTTATGATGAATTAGAAAATTGTTCTGTTTTCATATGGTCATATTGGAAATCAATCTATTTCCATCAAGCTACTGGCCAAACAATATATCCAAAACAAAAAAGCTAAAAAGAAAATTTAGATAAGATCATATGTAATGTCTAAACATATTCTAAAATTCTAATTGTATTTTTTAAATGACAATAAAACCTAAGAAAACAATCAGTTTACACTACGAGCTTCTAAGCCTAATGGGCATAAAATGGAATATTAAAGTATTTAATTATAACTTGCTTTTCTGAAATTTTATTAAATTCGAGGTGTTTTCTAACACGATTGATGCATTTAGTTCTTCAACTTGTACTTTCAAAGTAGGAAAAATAATTTAGAACATTTGACAACTTTAAGGAAGCTTGGAAAGAAATATGATTTATGACATCTAAGACAAACACATTTGTTATTCTAAAAATGAAATTAATTCTTCCGGGAAAAAATCTGAAACTTCCGAATTGCATAAGAATAATAAAGTGGATACCATCTGGATAAATATAGAATATGAAATAGAAATATTTAAATTAGAATGAAACATTTAATTTTGAAAGAAAAGTGAGAAAAATTCTTACGAAACACTTTGTACCCAGGTGTGTTACTGACATATGTAAATTAAATGTAATCGAGTGTCATATGCTTTAAAATTTTATTTCTTATAACTACACATATATTACGTAGAGATATTTACTTTAACTTAGACTTTGAAAAAGAATAGGGGAAAAAATGTGGGAAAGATATACCCACTTAAGTTAGTTCAAAGATTAGAGAAATATTAGGAAATTTCTATCCATAGAGCTTTGGCTCTAAAATTTTTGTTTCAACGTACCTTTAGTGCATGATCTCAAATTTATTGTACTCATTGATTATTACTGAATAGAATCTCTCAATAGCTCTGATAATATCAATATGCAAAACCTAGAATATTATACGTCAAATATTAAGAGGAAGCGATCCAGGAGAATTCTTCTGGACTCGTACAATCATCCATAGTTTATTTTATTATTTCCTATTTAATTTTGCTAAATTCCTTAGCTTTTAAATTGTTCATCCATTTTTATTTTATTATTTGCCTTGACTGTTAACTGTTCTCGTGGCGAAGTGCTCATAGCACCCTATACACATTAGATTATGTCCTCCTCATAGAAACCCGCAGGTCGCCTTTTTCGCACTCTTTAACTCGTGCTCTTCGTACTCTTCCACCAGGTTCCAAAACCGAGCCATCCAAGATCTTCGCCTCAAAGGCCCACCTACCGGCCCACCGCCGCTCTTCCAATAGCCAAGCTCCTACACTCCAGCATGACATTCCAACTTTGCAATGACAACTAAAGAACTTTTCTAGCAAGATACAGGTCTAAGAGTTCCCAGAAACCCATGTACCCGGAAAAATATTCGTAGATTCGTATTACTGAATATCTAAGTACCTCCAAATTACATTTTTCTTGTAAACTGTGTTGTATATGTATTTGTAGTGAATGTGTTTTTCCCATTTTTGTAGAGTTATACATGTAATCCTGCAGAGGGTTCTTACGCGCATTTCGGTTAAGAAATCGTTTATGTTACTTCATGATATTGCTTTTGATATCAGAATTTGGCCTTTTCAATGAACCGTAATATATTCCAACAAACACAAGTAGAATTTTAATAAATAACGAGAGATGGGGGATTATACGAGAGGTTGAAAAGGGGAGTCATTGGAAATTACAAAAATGATAAGTGAGAGTTTTGAAGCTATTATGATAGTCTAAAAGCAACATTCCCTCAGTAGAAAGCCTCGAGAAAATACATTAGAATATACTACACCCTCATTTTAACTTTGTTGACAATAGATTTAAATTAAGACTATGTATATATATTATAAGCGTTTAAGGAAAAATATCTATTAATTTTATCAATAATCTGTATAATCAAAATTAAAATTTCCCGCAAGATGGACCGGTTAGCATTTGCTTAGCTAATATATACTTGCAGTTTTTGAAAATAATAATCTAAAAAGTATGAGTTTTACATTTTTGGATATATAGATGGTTTTATTGGTTTTGGTATAAATAATGAATATACTTCTAATATTGGTTTGCATCGTAACTATCTGAATCTAATTAAAACAAACAATAATCCCCTTACTACTTAAAATAAATTTGAGTATTATGAACTATAAATTGATTAATAATGTACTGATAAGAAAATAACCTTAAATTTTAATATTTTCAAAACACCTTTTTGAAATAGGTAAATTTATATTTCTACGTACAGTAATAGTGTTCTTAAGTAATTACTTCATAATAGTTTTAGTCTCTCTCTCTCTCTCTCAATTAAGTAGTAATATAACTCATAATAAGTAAATAATTATTAATTCATGCAAATAGTATGACTGCCCTATTATTTTCCCTTTAAGCTCGCATTTTTATTGAATTTATACTTGTATCCTTTTTATTGTTTACATTTTTTCTTTCATATGGTGTAAGAACCTGTGTTATTATTATCGTATTAAGATTTATTACTTAAAAATTTATTTAGTGCTCATATTCTATTTTATTTTCCTTTCAGCTGAGGGAAAATGGCAAATATAGGGGAAGAATTATTGGCTTTAAAAGTATGTTTAACCTTACAATCTAGCTTCCCGAGACTAAGCATTGGCTGTTATAGAACTGAAGCTATTTAATTTTGACCTCTATTCTCTTGGTATGCATATCTGTATAAATTTGCTGATACTTAGATTTACATCAATTAAGTAAACTTAAAAAATGATAATACATTTGTTTGCAAAAAAATCGAAGCACCAAGTAAAAGTAGTCCGTTTGTGATGAAATTTCGCAGACTAAGACATTTTAATGGAACATGCAAATGATAAAACTTCCAAGACCAATGAACATTAATTGCGGTCATAGCTCTCATTTGTGCTGAGTAACTTGCAAAGTATAAAGCCAGTAATAGAGTCGGAAAATTTATCTTTTTTTCGTTTTCACCGTTGTGATATTCTAGAGAAAAATCGAATGATGGCATCGCGAAGTTCTGGAAGACCTTATAGAGGCAACCGCAGAATTTCGAAACGTAGTCGCATTGTAGGAATGCGTGAAGCTGGGTTGTCATACCGAACAATAGGTCATCAACTGCAATGTACAGATACAGCTGAGTAAAAAGGATCCTAGCAATTATTGCCGCAAGGAACTTATCAATGAAATGAAGGCTCTAGAAGAGCAAGGTGCATAAGTGCAAGGCAAGATCGAATGATTGTTCGACAGGCCTGAACTGCTCCATTGGTATCATTGCCTACTATTCAACTTGATGCCTTTCACCATTTCACGGCGCTTGGATGAGTGGGTGTTACGCTCATAGCGGTCTTTAAGACACCTGCCTTTGACCCCACAACATTAGCCCAATCGTCTGCAGTGGTGTCGCAGCCGATCATCACGGTTGCTATCAGACTGACATCGCACAGTGTTCATCAATGAATCCCACTTTATTTTTGAAGCAGATGACCATCATCTTCTTGTCTGCCACCAAGGGTATCTCAATCAGCTTTTTTTTACAACGGCATACATCCACAACCCTTGATTTGTGGGGTACTATTTCATACGATATCAAGCCATTTCTAGTCATCCTCCACACATGTACAAAAGTACACGATATGTCGATACCATACTGTGGCTTGTTGTATTACCCTCTATGACACCTCACCCGGGAGCCAGTTTTCAACAAGATAATGCCAGATCCCACACCCTTGCATATCTCTGGACTGTAACTTCGTTCCGTTAATACTCTTCCTTGTCCAATAAGGTCACCAGACCTTTCACCATTAGAATATATCTGGGACATGGTAGGGTGCCATATTCGGGGATCCCAAAATGTCGCAGATGAGGAGCAACAACTAGTGAAAGCCAGATAGAATGTATCGCAGGATAACTTAAGGAACCTCAATCACCCTTTACCGAGACGAATACAAGCAAGTATCACAGCCAGGGGTGGTTTCATCATTTTAATTGAATATTCAAACTGAGATCCGGAAGCGCAGATGGGCCTTTTATAGCCTGTATTTTTTATCATGTTATTATCTGCGTGTATGAGCTCCTCACATATTTAAATTCATTAAAAACAACTTCATACTTCTTAGTACTTCAATTTTTTTTTCAAAATAGTGCATGTATATGATAGTTTGATCTTTAATGGATTTGTATCGATTTCGTTTCCAGGTATCAACAGTTTAATCTTGTAGTAGACGTTGAATATTTGAAATTAAAGGTTTTATTTATTTATTTTTAAATTGCATGCTTTTTATTGATGGGTGAATACCTTTCAGTAACATGCACAATGAAAGCAGGATAACAAAGATAGACAAAAAATGGCCAAGCTCAAGTTGCTACGAACTGAACTCTCAAAGACTTTTTTTCAGTTTTATGAATTCTATATCAAAGAAGAAAATTCAACAATAATTCGTGTTAGCTAATTGATTAAAAGTTGAGATGATGTAATTTAGAGATATCAGTCCAGGAAGAAGTCCAACACGTGGCAATTAAAAATTGTAATGAATAAAAACGTTTTGGGTTTTTAAAAAATCTATAAATACGATAAACCTAAGAGCTTAGGTCCAAAAACTCTTTAATGAAAATGAAAGTTTAAGTGAATCAAAACTCTTTATATTCTTTTCCAGACCTCAAGAATGCATTTCTGGTTGGCTATATAAGAAATATAACCTTGACACGATAACCCGTAATTAAAAACACTTAAAATTTAAGCATTTATTTTAATTTTAAAATTGATTATACGTAGAATCAAGACTGCGTGATTTGCCAGAATTGAATGTTACACTGATAAACATTAATTAAAATACACATTTTCATTTAATAGTTAATTGAAATGTGATACATAAAAATAAATTGTTTCAAAATAGAGTTTTACAATAAAATACAACACTTCAAATGTAGTGGATCATGGGCTCTGAGTATAAATATTTAAAACGATGTTTTGAATTCTATGCAGTTTTGGATCTATAACAATAACCATATAAATAAAATAAAAATCATTGATACTCAAAAATTACGTAAACCGTATGAACTTGGAAAAAAAATTGGCGTGAACCTCATGAAATCTATTTAAAAATATAAAGTCAATATAGAATTACAAAGAAACACTCTGATATAAAAATAAAAGGATTCTCTGAGCAAAATAAAGAATATAAAATTAATACTTATCCTATTCTCAAAGGACATAGCTCTAAAATAGTTTAATATTCAATGTTCATTCATACCTCCTCCTAACAGGACAAGATGCATATTTATAATTGAAATAATCAACAACTTTCAACATCATTCCTTAATTGCCTCCAGGTCAAATCAGCCTAGAGAAGGAAAACAAGATTTGGTTAAAGTTAATTGAAATAGTACAAGTAATTAAGAGATATACTAATTCTTAAAAATGCTAATAAGCACATTTCAATTATTGGTGTGGAAAGCATTATTGTAATCTAGAAAAAAGGATAAAATTTCGGTTGGATTTCTTTTTGTGACGCCTGTCAGTTTCACAAGTTACATCAGAATATTGATTTAGAATTTTGTAAGGGTCACTAAGTTGATAATTATTTTAAGCAACTAATATATATATATATATAGGATATTACAATTTTTCACAAATAATAATGTCTCCACTTTTTAATGCTGATTAAACACATTTTTTATCATACTGGATTTATTTTTCTTATAATTTTTAATTGTTCATTCACACGCCTATTTACATATTTTTCCACCAAATAATAATACACTGATGTTTGTAAAAAATGCGATGCCATGAAGGAACTATACAAATTAAACCAAACTGAGAAGAAACATAAAGTGAGATATGATATGTAAATGATTAGAATTTTCAAAGCGATTGCGCATGCGTTGGTTAAGAACCAGTTCCTTATTAGCCGCTTGTTCCATGTATATAAATGACTGTCCTGATGTGTTGAAACCTAGTCCTTTGTTTTCAGTAAACGTTTAATTAGTGGCCAATAAGCCTCGTCAGACGCGGAAGAGGCCATACCATCAACTAACGGAGTTCATACGAGAAAGAATAATCGGTTTGCGAGATGCTGGGTTTTCGTATTGCAACTCGCATGCTGTGTAAGGCCACAAGAGTGATGTGTACTTAGAAAATTTGATAAAAGAAGACTAAAAATAGCCCATGGGGTGAGCAATAACACAATTCTCGGGATGACCTACACCTCATCGGCATGGCTGTGAAGAACCGTACAACATCCTCTAGTTTGTTAGCACACCCCTAGAATATGGCTAGAAGTGCTTTGTTGTCTAGCACCATGGTTTGTCACCGTCTGTTGCGTGTGCAAGGCTTCCTCTATTTAGGATTCCGATGCCACTGCATCACAGACGCTTCCGACTTCAATGGGCTCAGCAACACAGTAAATGACGTGCTCTGTAGAAACAAATTGTTTTCTTCGACGAATAAAATGATGAAAGAGAACGTGTCAAATGTTGCATAGGGGGACTTTTACTCTCACAGGGCATCTCATCAAGCATCATGCCGAACAAACGCTATTGGATATTATTATTGATTCCATCTTGTACAAATTGCAGGCAACCTCCACAGTGTTCGCTAAATAAGGAAAATTGTAAAGCAAGAGGTTATCTTCATTTTTAACATATTGCAAGAATTGTATTTTAGGGGAAAAAGGCCGAGCACAATTTCCTCAAACTTCATAAGCCTTCTCAAGACACAACGGATTCTATTTTTTCCATGGCCATTTCTCGAATATGATGCCTAATGAGCATGTCTGAGATTTAAACGATCATTGAGTTTCTCATATAGCTAGTGGGACACACAAAGACTGCATTTTGGTGTTATGTTAAAGCCATCTGGAATGTCATTTCTCCGGCTTACTCTCAGAAACTTTATGATTCGACTCAGAGTGTACAAGATCTCATTGCACAACGTGGTGGAGTACTGATTGCTCTACGTCCTTTTTTTGCCTTATCAATTTGATTGTCCTTTAGTACCGCTATCAACACCATGTGGAATTTATTTAATCAATTTTTGTACTTCATATTGTTCCAAGTTTCACAAGCAGGAGTATGAAAACTTTGATCTAAATGTTTAAAATTTGACTTGACATAAAGTCAAACATCAAGAATAAAGGAGGAAATTTAGTTACAAAAAGATGATTAAATTCATCAATTACAACAATTTATATTTTAAATCCAAAAGTTTTTTTTTTGGAAATTGACCTTCCTTTGTATTTTAATCTAGTGACTATTAATTGAATTACTTGGAGATGATGGTATGAAGTTTATAAATTTGCAATAAAGTTTTAAATAATTATTTTAAATTTTGAAGCAGATAAGCAGGATGTCCATCTGTTAAAAACTTTTAAATAATTTTTGAATTAGGTGAATTTGTTGTGAATAATTTGTATAAATCTTCGAAAATTCATTTTTGAAGCAAAAGCCCAAATGTCTTGTTTATATTCCATCATCGTGTGAAAAAATTTATCCTGGAATTGTAATAGCTAATACCCTCCCCCTCTCCCAACTGAATCAACTAACAATCATTTGAACTTGTTGCAATCAAAATTGTTTGATTTCTATTTTTTATAACTAATGTGTAAAGCAATGTTTTACGTAGATGTAAATATCTTATGAATTAGCTGTTAACAAAATATATAAGTGATATTATACTAAGCTTAGAGTCTCCAGGATGATCAAATTTACAGAGAAAAATTTCTGCTTTATCTGATGCTATCTGATCAACGGTATCATATGGAGGCATACGAAATTCATCGTGGAAAGGGTCTAGTTTATGCTTTGGTCGTTAGCCGCAGCATTGAGCATCCTACAGGAGACAGAAGGATTTCGCTTGCCCCCCCCCCTATTTTCAGGAAGTCTGTCCTGAGTAGTGGTCACGGTATTTTCATCTCTCTTCCAGCACAGCAATCAGTGTAATTACACCGGATTAGTACTCTATATAGTAATTTGTAATAAGTATAACCTAAATGACGCATATGTACAACAATTTTGTCTAATTTTTTTTTTTAAATCAATAACATCACTTACTCTTGTATGCTTACTATTATTAATATTCTTGACAGTTTGAGATTATTTTAAAATTTCTTTAAGTTCAAATAAATAAACTGGATATTAGATATAGCAGAAAATGGATATGTACTTGATTGAATATGCTTGAAAGCGTATTTGCTTCAATATTACTGACATTTTTTTCTAATATTCAAATTTATAAATATGCATTCTAATTTTTAAAGACCATTGAAATAATCTTTCTACCAAATTATTTATTATTTTTAAACCACACATGGAATCATGATCAGTTCGAGTTCCAAATTATTTCCCATATAAATAGCGAAAAAATTTGCTTGATGAATAAAATGTTGCTAAGCTTTCTAATTCTGTTTTTGCATAACTTTTTTTCTAAAAAATCAAACTTATAGAAAAACAAAATGCAACTTGATGTAATAAGATATAAGAGGCAACTAGTCTTTCAAAACGCAATCAATACCATTTTGAGAAGCTTCAACAAAAGAATGAATAGTTGCATTAGACTGAAATTATTTTAATGCAGTTTAGTAATTAACACATTAAGTGTTTCAAAAGGCTCTTGACGTTTCTCAATCAACTATCACACAAATCCTTTTTCTTTCCTTTTATTCATTAAAACTATTAGAAGGATTTTTCTAAGGTTAATATAATTTTCAGTAAATTCTTGATTTATATATTGAATGAGCCCAAAAGTTTTTGCAATTCTCGCGAGATTTTAATCGATTAAAAAAACAGATTGAAAAAAAATGTTATAGATCAATTTTCTCTGTATTCGAATAATAATAAATTTATTAATATTTTGAAATTCCCATTTCCTCTAATTTTTTATAGTGATTTTCTTCAAATGAACCAATTGTCTTTAGATAATAATAATAAAAAAATCCTCAGAACTTTTAGTTTATTTGAAAATATGTTTACATTTCAGTTAAAAGCTTAGAACACGCAGTTATACCTTTGTTCGAATAATTTCCTCTCCTATTTCGACGATTATTATTTGCATAAGAATGAAATTTTCTATTGAGAACAAATAATTTAAAAATACAGCAATATTTTGAAAAGAGTATTTTCTACACGAACGACATCAATTGTATTTGCTTTTCTAGATTTTTCGCAGAATGAAAGGTTTTAGTAGTGTATTTTCCAGTAATATTTCTGTAATTTTTTTCTCTTTTAGAACTAATTTTAATTTTCTGATCATCCAGTTTCTATCATGTCTGTTGTTGTTAAAGATTTGGTCGTTTAAACGAAAATAAATTCTTAATGTCTAAGGATTCTTTCAAACAACATTTTGAAACTCTTCTAATATAATCCTTTTTAAAGCGGGGCAAACAAAAGGAAATCGGAAAATGAGGGCACGTTTTACACTAATCTGAATATGTTTCTGTTCGTTAAAATCAATTTTTCTCTGCCTTTTTACACGCACTGACATTTCTTTAACATATAATATTTAACACATACGAAATCAAAACAATCTCAGAGAGCTTAAAAGTTTTCATTAAGATAAACCAGTTTTAATTTTTTTATCACGAATGTTTTATAAAAAGGTGTAAAGACAGATTTGCATGTGAATGATTTTTATCGATGATAAAAATATGTACAACTGCTTTATTTATTATACACAGACATATCGATTTCATCTGATACTGGTTGATTGGTTGATTGGCAGCTAACATAACATTTTGAAGCTACAC
>BMAO01022974.1:0-22863 GCA_019973975.1 Trichonephila clavata | reverse complement strand
ATTTTTCTTATTATATTTGGATTGTGTGAAGGTGTAGTCGCTTTATCTTTTAATCTTTATTACTTATAAGGGGGTATATGCACTTTTGATAAATAATTAGTTTCATTACACGTAATATTTGCTTACTGCAAGTGTGGAGATTTTAATGATTTCTGTTAAATACATGAGTGTATGAAAACTGCTCAACCATTTATGAGATCATTCATCTGCTATAATAATAAATAATGTTTCAATTATTTACTCTGTAAAACGTTCAATCTAAAACAGTGTAATAGTCTTAGAATTATTTTATATTACGAAGACTTTTTGCACAAACGAGGTATACAAAATTCTCATTTATTTCAATACATAAAATAAAATCGTTTACTGAAACATAAATTTATTAGGTGTAGGAAAAGTATATGTCTACATATTCAAAAACTACTTAAAAATAAACAAACAAATATTTTCACTACTGGTTTCTTATGTTCCATAACAAATGAGTAAAGTTACCGTTTGATGAAATTCACATTTAATGGCACTTCGTACCCATTTTTTCAATGTTATCGATTTAAAATGTCTTCACCGGAAGCAACAGGACAAGTTCCAGCATAGTTTATCGAATTCAAATCTGCAACACTTGTACAGAGTAAAGGAAGCACTAACACACTGGTGTTTGGAAGTGAGAAAAATCTCCCCAAGCGATGGAGAGAAAAGTTGGAAGTACAATACCGTGGTTACCTAGATCTCTAAACACAACATTTTTGGACTTTTTCTGGTACGGATACGTGAAAAATATTATTTACCAATCTTCAATTATTGATGAAAGATAAAGTAGAAGAATTACAGTGCTCTTGCAGATTGTTGATTTTGCAATGCTTCATAAAACGTGGCTAGAAATATTGTATAGACTATGAATCTATACGAGATTTCCAGCCATGTTCTGCACATTTGGAAACCGTGCAATAAAGAATTGTAACAAAAAAAAACTTTGATGCTTTTTATGGAACAGAAAAATCGTTAAAAAAATATCTTCATTTATTTTTATTTATTTATTTATTTGCAACACACATTTTATAGTTTAGTCTACATTTTTGACACCCAGTATATATAATCATACACGTTTAATCAACATTGAAAAAATAAATAATTAACTTATAAAACAAATAAATAGAATTTTGCATGAAAAACTACCAGCTTTTAATGTATTCTTATTTATATTCTTGTATTATGTAAGCAAAACTTAGTATGGGTAAAACCACACATATTTTTCATTTAACTATCTCGACAATTCTAAAAAAATCACTACGGTCTTAACAACTTTTCGTGGTCCGAGCTTATTTAATCATATTGAAGGGAGTCTAGTAAATTAAGTTTGATGCACAAACACGGCAGTAAATTATTTTAATGCTTCCTCAGGGACTCATTTGCTGCCAGTGCGGTGTTTTTTTTAAGTACTTCGAAAATCACTTCGGATTTCATCGGTTTGGTAAAGATGCGGGTAATGCAGTTTACCAAACATGAGAATATATTGAGGAAATATAAGTTGAGGTAAAATGCAAAATAAATATTTCCTTATTTATTAAAGGAACATAGGTTCTTGAATGTATTTTAATTTACACCGCACACTTAGGCAATAAAAATGCTACTAACGACGAATCTTGATATTTTGAACCATGTAACCTGAGCATGGGTACTTGAGCTAAAACCTCCATCATCAAAATCCACACATCTCCACAGCAGATTTAGAGCGTTCATCAGCCCCTCTAATATTAAATATATATTTAACCCATTTATATTAGATGGTGTTACTTTCTTTCAACATTCTGAATGTTAATTATGTAAGAATAAATTTTAAAAGGCAAACAATCTTTTAAAAAATATTTATATCAAAAGTATTTTCGTTGAAATATATGAAATAATTGGTTAGGTTTTAACTACTCTGAAATAATTGTATATTCTTTTGACTATAATCTTATATGAATCATGGAAGGAGACATGAACTTATAACATAGATTCCAAAGAGAGTTTAAAAATTAAAGTATAAATTATGCTGATGTTGCTGTTCTTCTGTGTCCATGACAAACAAAATAACAAGAAATCTGGATTCTACCGAAGTAGGCAACAAATTTCGGTTGCCGATTCTGGAGCGTCCTGGCTATACAGGACCCCATGCAGTGGATTCATGAGTAGAATTAGACCAATCTTTAGTGCTCTTGGGGTGAAAGCTGATCATTCGAAGATATGCTTTGGTATGAGTGGTTGGATTTCTATGCAGTTTTATATTATACTAAATAAAAAAACCTTGTTTCATCTGGATTAACTCCCATGACCTTGTAGTGATGAAATATTAATCTTAGGGAATAAAAGCCTATTATAAAAAAACTCTTGAAAGAATGAAAGGGTAAGAATCTAGATCTTGCGACAGCATTAGCACCAGGAAGTGTAATGGTGCAAGGTTGCCCATGATCTCTGGCTTTTAAAAACCCTGTCCTTTTTTTCTTTTTCTAAATTCTCAAGAACATTTTACATCGTAAGAGCTCGGGTTCTGCTATCTGGAAAAGAAACTGGGTATCAAAATTACATTGCAGCAAATGAGTTCTTAAATCCCTACAATTTCCCAACAATGAGCATATTCAACAAAGTGTATTTTGGGTACATGAAATCAATAATTTATTGAGAATTGTTTTTTGCAACTGTACAACCAATTTTTAAACTTGTGTTGTTGCAAATACTGATTATTCTAAAAACAGTGTATTCCAAAAATAATGATTTATTTTCATGATTAACTTGTTTAAAGAAGGAAAATGATCCATACATAGAACAAGGAAGGTATATACACAGAAGTTTAAAAAAATTAAACATATGCACCATGCATGCCAATGTACAGAGACCAACGCTCCCCGTAGAACGGAAAATATAATTTAGTTAATCATTTTCGATGTTCTTGTCTGCTTCCATAATCCTTGTAAGCAGATGATGCCAACTTGTGATTTTTAAACTTATACACAAAGAATTTGATATAATTCCATGCAAAGAAATCAAATGGTCTTGTAGAAGCCCCGTTCTGTTGGAACACAAAGGTATTCAGAATACTATCAAACTTCAATTGTGGTTGCAAAAAAAAAAAAAACTCAAGCAAGTTGTATTATTTGCCGTTTCCTCCGCAGACATGTGAAAGGACTTTTAAATCTTAGCCTGGTTCTAAAAGAAACAAACGATGAGTATGGGCTGACAGCATCTCATGAGGATTGCAGTCGGGACAGATCCAGCAGTTGTGAGGAATCACTACTTCACATGCGTCGACCTTGACCACAGCCGCAAAAAGGTCACTACACGCTGCCATTGGAGCTGTATAATCTTCCTCCTCCAGGTCATGCGATTCTTGCTCGTGACACGTTTTTTCTTCAAAGGAAAAACCAGGTTAAAAAAAACAAGGGTTTTATGAAGTTTCAATTATCAAGTCAGCCGAAGAACAGAAGAACGCGGACTCCTTTTAGCTGTCACACGAATGCCCTTGACGGTATCATCAGATGTTAAAGGCCGTACAGAACGTTTTTCATCCGCCAAGCTACCGTTTCGCTTGAATTTATTCACATGTGGTAGCCAATTTCTGGCCTTTGTTTGTGTATGTTTTCCGTATTTTACCTGGAACTGACGCTTATATTTCACTGCCAAGTTTTCAGGAAATGTTAGTAATTCTGGTATTTCTACAAACACCTGTAAAAGAAATCGTTACATTAGTGTTTTCATGGAAATGTATCGTTATTTTGGAACACCTGTATTATCAAAGTTATTTATAATTTATATGTCGTGATTCCATTATTTTATGCGATCATTTACCGACATTCCTTAAAGTATTTTATATGTTAAAAGGCTCACGATAGAACATACTCTAAATTACATGGAACAGAAATGTGAATAAATTTTCACCGATACACTATTTTCTCATTTTTAAAATGGATTATTTTTTCAATATTTTTTAATACTTGATATACCCGATGCTCACTAAGTTAAAAAAATGCCGTATTAGATAAACTTGACAAAGTTTTTATCAAAAAGAACATGCTTCACACAGTTTAGAGCGTGTTTCAATAAAATTAACAACAAAAAAAAAACACCATACTTAATAATGTGTCTTAAAAAAAAAGTTCTCTAAACTTTCTTGAACGTTAATTACTGGGCACCAATAACAAAGTTTTAACAGACTAAAAATAAAAAAAAAGTTAAATTTTATAATTGGAGAATTAACAAGGGTTATATGTTGTTTTTCCAGACATTTGAAGCATTTTAATTAAAATAATGATGAGCTTAAATGTTAAAAATAGTTTTAATAAAAAAAAAATCTTAATGATATTAGAAAACACCAGTTATTCATATAATAATAACATTTGAAAAATAATTGCTAGGGACCATTAAAAGGGATTATAAGTGAAAATCGCTTACTTCATATACAATTTGTTAAGATAAAACACATATGGTGTGATTTATTAAATATAAATTATTATGCGATCAATCATATTTTAACCACTATACGTTTTGTGTAGCTTCCAATTGTGATTTTTTTGTAAATAATCAAGCAAGCATGTAGTTTAATAAAAAAATAATAGGCTTGAAATATTTCGAAATAATTAATATTATATTTAAGATTTTATTGAGAAAAATAAACTGAGATGAAATTATTTTTCCAGAATATCGTTGTAGGAAGTGCAGTAATATAGTGAAATGGGATAAGAGCTATTTATATGAATTCTTTCTGCTACCCTGCAATGTTCGTTTGCTAAGAAGTGGTTTATACCATACTATGACACATATTCCTTCTTTCTTTTCTGTATAAAATGTATTTAATTAGATAATTTGTGTTACAATTCCCTCCAGTGCAATCTGTGAAAATGATTTTTCAACTTTGGTACAGAAAACCATAGCACAATATTTTATCATATCTGTCGTAAAAACAAAGCCTATTTTAAATGGAATTAATTTTTCAAAGACTAAGCCTATTATTTTACTTATAAGATGGATCTACGGATCTGTATCTTATTAAATATTTATGATGGATGCCTTAAACATTTTATGCCTTTATAATTAAGGTCCATGGTTTTTATTCCCTGCAATTGAACTTTCTACAACTTCCGATATTATGCAATAGCTACCTAATTTGAGAAATACACCTAAGACAATATGAATAAGAAGTAATAAGATGGTTCTTCTGAACATTTTTAGATAAATTTAGGTTTTAAGCGTTATTATTACAAAATATCAGGAAGGTTCAAAGTTGTTTCCTCCGTCATCACTGCACTTTTATAGATGTATTTTCTACAGATTAAATGCTTCAAACCATTCATTTCTGGAAATTGAAGGAAAAAATGCATTTATATAGCCCCATCTATCTCTTCTTCTGAATGAAAACGACGTCTACGCAAGTTCTTTTTTAGATTAAAAATAACCTAAAGTCACACACACACACACATAGCGAGACCCGGAAAATAAGGTGCATGTTCTATCACTTTAAATTGTTTTCGTTTAAGAAACTCTATTGTTGATTCGTCTGCATTGTAGTGGAGATGCATTGTCAAGGATAAGCATTCCCCTTACATTCACTTCTTGGAGAACTTCTGGAAGAAAATTAATGGTATACCAGTTTGCTGTATTATTGTATTTTGTGCTTTCTACTTTATGGTTTTGACCAGTCTCACGTACTTTTGAAGAAAACGAAATACATTACTTTTCCATTGTTCGTCGCATTTTAACCATTGTCGGGGTGGGAATCTCTTTAAAGAGCCATATTCTTTTTTCTTGAGGTGATGGAACGTCGAAAAAAGGAACAATTACAAATTTAGAAAAAATGCAGTGACCACTATCATTTAGCAGTTTAACCCGGCATCACTCGCATGAAAAAAAAAAACTAAAGTTCTCGCGCTGGGTATGTCATACCCAAGGTTGTTTTCATTGTGATTTTACTGTAAAATTTGTAAACAAAAGTTAAAAAGGAAAAAAAGGAAAAATAAATATGTTTATTACATTTTTCAAACGTAAATATAGTGTGTGTGTTTCTGTTCTTTACATATAGGCATTCAGTGCATTGTTTATACACCCCTTTTACTTCGTCGTGAGTGAATGCGATGTTTTTACTGCATCATATATTTTTTAAATCTGCATCTTTTTAAAACTAAACATGTAGGATAAACTTCTCTATTCTTTAAAATCAAACGTTTATTTTTTTTTATTTTCTATTATTGTGTTTAACAGTAGTTTTCTTTTCAAAGTTCATCTGAAATGAATACGATGTGCACCAGTTGTCTCCCTTAAAATTAATTACGTTCTTCTTAAAAATTTCTGTGTCTCTATATATAAAATATTTATTTTCCACTGTGTCTCCCTTTTCTAAATCTGGATCGAATTTTTTCTCATCATAACCGCGAAGAGAATTTCTTCATCCGAAAATACTTCTACTAAATACTGCATCTATTAAATTGCTTAAATATCACATTTCTTCATCATAACTACAATAAAATGCTGTAGATTAAGGACGATTTAAAACGTGCTTTAGCATTCAGAACTGTAACGGTGATTCACGCGCAGGGTATGGCATACTCGAACAAGCGATATCCAAAAGTGTATATTTAGAATTCGCCTACAAGCTAAAGCCCCTCAAAGGATATGACCTTAAAGGCACGAGAAACTATCCATTTTTCAAAAAAGGCTTAGAAGGAGCATATTGAAAAAAGTTAGACGGTGGATATGACACATCCTGCGTGAGAAATGTCGGGTTAAGGGTTTCTTATTATTAAAGGGTCTTATTCTTAACGCATTCCTTTTCTTTGGTTTTCATTTAGATTATGGGGTCCCCAACGGCAAACTACTTTTTTTAAATAAGTAATTGTTCATGATTAATTTTGTGTTTGGCTGCGTATCAAATGTTAAGTTCCTTCTGTATTATATCGTAGGTACAACGATTATCATCTATTAATATATTTCGTACGGAAGACACATTATCCGGAATTACGGCCGACCGCTGCCTTCATGCGTGTTCTTCATTCTGAAGGGAATTGCTACCTCTCTGGAAAAATATTTAAACCATCTGAAATAGTAGAAATACATGGAAATTCATCACCAAATGCTAATTACAGTCATTAAGCGCATTTGTCTTAATTTAATACCATTTTAAAATCATAGTAAATTATATTACTATAATGTTCTTGTAATGTAACTCAATTTTATATTTCGTCTAAAATATGTTCTAGGCTAAAAGACTTGAATTATGTCAGTAAAAATATCGTCAGTTCATCCGCATCTCCTCACTGCAGACTATCGTAAATAGTTCGAAATGTTTTAAAACTGGTTATATCTAAATAAGGAATGATACTGCATTTAATTAAAGCATCCTCTAAAAAGTTGTTTGTAAAAATTATTTCTATTAATGTATGTTACTGATTTCTGTATTTTAAATGGCTCCCTGGAAAAGATTTAGATACGTGCATCTTACTTCATCCAGTATTATGATTTAAATATTTATATCTAATATCTCTTTCATGTAATTAATATTAATGTGACCTCAATAGCGCCTGTTAACCTGCCCATTAGCAAGGATGATACGTTAATGTGTTTGGAATCGTCTCGTTTTTCAAATTACCTAAGTACTTTGCGAATTATCTTGATAATCTTCCCACCACTTACAAATACTCATTTAAGTAAAAAAAAACATATTTGGTGAAACCATAGCAATAAAAAATCAAATTTAAACATTTGAACAATCAACACATTAATTGATAGAATCAATCATCAATCAAATGAAAAACTAGAATACGAATAATTCAACGGTTAAAAATGCAATTGCAACAAAGGAAATTGACATAATGCTATTTATTTATTTTTCAATATCTAAAGAATCACTTTAAAAAACCAAGCAAATTATTTTGAATCAATCATGAATCAGTTGAAAAACTGTACTACAAATAATCGAAAGGTTTAACATATTATTGGAATTAGAAAAATAATTTGCGCAACATATTATACACTTATTACATATCGTACAATCTTAATATTGGTAAAAATGGTAAATATGTGGTGAATCTAAATTGTATAGCAATTGGATTTTGTGACACGCACGCCTATTTGTGGCCCATTTAGAGTTTCAGTCATATTTCTGAAATCCTTTCAAGTACCAAAGAATGTTTTTATTGATGATTGATGCGCAGTTATTTCTACAAAAATGGCATCTTATTTTGATAAAAATCTGTATTATACGATGTGCCGATATTCAATCAAAATTCGAAACAGAAAGTAAATGAGATATAACAGTTTTGAACTTTAACGATAAGAAACCTGTAATGTTAAGATAACTAGATAAGATGCATTAAACTCTAGCAACTTTAACATACAAAGAAGTTAAAAGTAATCAGCCCATTAACACAGCGGTACTCAAACTCTGGGGAGAGCACCCGAAGGGAGGCGTAATAACCCTGAGGGGGAACGAGCATATGGAAAGGTCGGAAATTATATTATTTAAGAAAATATTAATTCACTGTACACTTACTTAAAATACTATCCATATATTATACTTAAAAGTAAAACGTATAAAATGAAATATAAAACTCGATAATCTATACGGTTAACATTAAGATCGTTTTGAGGCTTTATCGTCAAAGTGCATTATTATTGCATTTAATACATTGTTAAAGTATGAGGGGTGGGGCTTGGCGAAAATTATGGTTCAAAATTGGGTCGCAAACATTGAAAGTTTGAGAAGCACTGCATTATCGGCTTTCAAGATTTAACGGTAACATAAATATGGAATTAGAAGTATATAGATCAAGTGGGTTTCTTAATTGTATATTTAGCAAATATTACTAGGTGGTAAATGAATGCACGATTCCAAATTTGATTTACTGATTTTTTTAAACTATGTATATATATAATTTATAATACATATTTAGTGAACTCTTTGATTGATAGGTGTGGAGAAGGGGAGGCGATCAGGGGTTATGAAGCAAGCGTTAGCAAAGAAGCGTAGATAAGTTGTAAAGAGTAAGTGTCCACTAAATTGGATTCACTCGACCAATTCCTTTATACTCACAGAAAAAGAGAAAATAAATCCGTCTGAGGAAGATATTATAAGTACTTTTTAAAAGTTATACATGTTTTGTTATATTTAATACAATCTGTATTCCAAAAAGCTCTTGTTTTGTAGGACTTTAACTTATTACTAATACACACACACATATATATATATTAAACTCTCAGCTTTTTGCTTCAGATTATAATTCTTTAAATTGAATGTATTTACCTTTAATTTTTTTTAATATTATTTTGACGCCTTAGAGAGCTTTTGATCAAAATATAAAATAATTTAATACAAAAAATTTTAAAAATTATCTCACGTAAGTTTTAAAATTAATAATGCATCTTTACGCTTCGACCATATAGACATCGCAGACAGTTTTGAGTTCAATATGATATACAAAACCCGTCAACCACAGCCGTCGCTCAAAATAAATGGCTTTCTTTACACAGAAAAATAGAGTAAGTGAAGAAAAAGAATTCACCTTCTGTATGAATGTTGCAGGTTATTGCGTGCACCTAAATTATCGATAAGAGGTTCAAACTCTCCAAAAAAAGAAAAAAAGGGAACTTTGCCCAAATTTTTCAATACGGTATTCAAATCCTCATGATTATTTTAAAAATATTTTAGAATATATTTTAACAACAACTTACTTCTCTGAATTTTACAAAATAATGGGAGAAATTATTTAATACCCAAGAAAAAAATTTAAGAAGTTTAGATTTGTTATAGAGAGTTTTCAAAATAAGATAAAATAAAAATTAAATATATATGAAACAGAACATAGAATATGAATCGAGAGATAAAGGAATTTTTGAAATTTATTCCTTTTTGTTTCTTAAATTTAAAGAAAAAGTGAACATATATAAAATTATATGTGTATATATATATATAAAGGTTTTTAGCGCGTTTTTCACGTAGTGGAACAAAGTGCTATTAGGACGCAAATTTCGTCTTCGTTCCATATTTTGTCGTACCTTTTTCTCAGCCAATAAGCAACCAATTGGCCTCGGGTTTTTGGCATTTGGTCGCATTTGTGCCCTAGATGAGCCGAATCATATTTAAATTTTCTCACAGTTTTCCCGGATTTTCCTACAAGTTTTCCTGAATTTCTCTAGTTTATAACAAAATTTTCTCAAATTTTGCCTAGTAAATTATTTATGTCATTATTTCTTTTCAGCTCAATAGTAGTACCCTTGGAGGAGTGGTACAGTGCACACTACTTCCTGTTAGTAAAAAGTTCATTAGTTGCATTATTGTAAAATACAACATGGGAAAAAATCGCTAAAATTACTTGGCCATGCCAATGATTGATATCTTGTTTATTTTACAATGTTCTTGAACCCGCTAAGATTTCGAGTGACAAAATTTTTTAGTTTTCCAACGTGAAGAAAAATAAACATAGCTTTGTCACCAAAAAAGCTGCAATGTTTGCGTATTTAAAACAAAAGGGGATGTAATCTTGAATCATAGGCTTGGAACTTACCAGGCTAAAATCCCTCAGAATACGCGGGAAAACTACCGTTTTTAAGTATAGTTCCACGATGAGATTGAGTGAGGAATATATGCACTAAACCCGTGGAATATACGTCAAAAGGTATTCAAAAGATGATTTCTAATAAAGGATGACATATTTTTTTCCAAAGTATGCATTTATTCGCTAATGTAAACGTGTAGTATAAGTAGACAAAAAAATTAAAGTTTGGTTTTTCAGTTTGTTTCAAATAATTGGCACAGTATAGTGGTTGCAAAATAAAGCAAGCATTTATTCTTGACCTAAGTTGTAAAAAAAATACTGAAATAGGATTGGTTTGAATGTTAAAGAGGAAAAATATCTTTTAAGAACAATCTATATGAAAGTTTTCAATAAGATTAAACTATTTCTAACTAAAGTAGTTTTTTTTTCTTTGTTATACTTTTCTTAAGAATTTTTTAGTTATTTTTCAAATAATATCTTTTAATATTTTGGACAATAAAATTCCTTTCACATTTATACAACCAGAATTTTATTAAATGGAAAAAAAATATGCTATTAAAAAACTAGCTATGATTGTACTTCCTTTTTCCTCTCAATGACTTGATATTTTTCCTATTTCAACAAACAAAACAAATTATATTTCAGTACAGATAATTTTATTATTACATGTAAATATAAAGTAAGGGTAATAGACTTAGTATTTCCAATTTTAAAAGGTGTACTCATATACCTCTTACATGATTTACAATATATTCTAAATTAATCTAAGAAAATTACAATATATTATGACATTTTTTACTACACATGTATATATATATATATATATATATATATATATATATATATATATATATTGTGGATTTTTAAATGTGTTTGTTTAACCAATTCTCTACCTCCAATTCCACGTTAGAAAAAATCACCCTGATTTAAATTTATTTCGTAAGGAAAAAGGAACTGTTTATTTAGCATTTATCATAAAATCCGGGAAAACAGCCCTTTGTGGGCCAGTGCCTTCCTTTAAAGTTTCCTCCACATTGACCCTCATTCCTCTTTGTACACCACGCTTTCTCGTTTATAACACCTAAGTCTGATTCCACTGAGTCTGCCCATCACAACCGTGGTCTTTCAATCTTCCGAATCACAGTGACTTTGAATTGCAGTATCTTTTTGGCAACATTATCATCTGGCATTCGAATTATATGGGCTATCCAATTAATTCTATTTATTATAGTGAATTTCATTAAATCTGTTTGTTTATAAATTCTATATAATTCAAAATTGCATCTTCTTTTTCAGCATTTAAAGACAAATTATTTAGCTCCTGAATTTTTTTTTTATGCATTTGGACTATTTTTTTCTTTTGAGATGGACAATTAGTGACACGTAAAGAGTTTTTATGTGGTCCACTAAAACAGTCAGAAAGTCCGTTTTCAACCAAAATTTCTTTCCCATGTACGATTAAAGATTTATCTTATATTTTTCATTATTAGGAAAGCAGAATTCATTGGATCATTTATTGTAAACACATGTACTTCAAGTGTTTCTAATAAGAGATTATTTGAATAGTTTGGAGGATGAGGTCAGAAGATTTCAGTATTTAAGGACATTGAGCCTAAATTCAATTAGTTCGATTATCTAGTTTCTGCTTATATTGATACAGAATCTGAGAGGCTACAGCTAGAATTTTTTGAAGTCAGAGTACAGTGTGTGGAAAATGCTAAGACACTGATTTTTACAAACCTACGTTGACTGAATAATTCTGATGTTTTAAGGAATTTGAGTGGACATTGTTCTTTATATTTCAGTTGACATATATTTGTGTGAGGAAAGGTTTTCTTGAATGAAGATTAACACGAGTAAATATAGAAACTAGTTGGTTGAAAGAGAACTTAAATGAGCCATGGAATTTCTGATTTGAAAAAATGAAGGAAAGTACAATTGATAGGGCTTATTTGGCATTTAACTGATTCTAAAATTAAATATGCTTGGTTCTTTAGACAATATTAATTTAGCACAATAAATAAAGTGAATAAAACTGCCGATTTAAGAAAATATTTTTTATTTAAATACTTTGAAATTTTTTGGGGGTGTCTTTTATTTGTGAATACTCTGAAATACAGATTATGTGCTCAAAATTTAGTAAAAAGCTAGTCATTTAATTTTTAAGGAAAAAACCTAAAATTTACGATAGGGTTTTAAAATGCTACTCCTCTTACAAAAATTTAAGTATATGCATGAAGTTTGATTTACAAGTGCGCCAAGCTATGTATAACATAATTTGGTCGGTAACAAGATTGGTATTCCTACAATACTTCTTTTTATGAATTCTTATTGAATATTTCTTTAAAAAGGTATAAATTCTCAGTTGAATTATTTTTTTATAAAATAAATATTGCTTTGATTCAAAAATGCATAACAACTTCTGTTACATGTACAAAAGGTTAGAAAATCAAAGCATTAGGTGCAATTGAAGAAATACATTGGCATTTTAAATGAAGTCAAATTAGTTATTTTATCTTTATAAGATAACTAACTTTAAAGTTTTGATTTGCCATAGTGTTGAATAAAAACGAACGTGAAAAATATCATAATTCTGCATTTTTTTAAGTTTAGAGCTTTCAAATTTTCTGATATTATAGAATAGTATATAACAAGGGGCTAAAAAATTAGGCTAAAAAAGTCGATTTGATTTTTTGATTGATTTTTGTCAATTGAATCGTACTGTGTTCCCTTAACGTATAGGTATTATTTTTTTATAACGAACGCGCAATCGTTTTAAAACTGGTGTGGCCTTTTCGAATCCTCTGCTCTCACAATCTGATTCACGAGCCAAAACAAGTTCACCACCACTGATTTATTGGATCCAGAAGCTTTTGTAATCAGTAACTTGATTTATTCGAAAATGTCTTGGCTCAAGGGGTGTCAGGTGTGTTAACTTTTTCTGGAAGGCTGAAAATATAAACAATATTCAAATACGTATAACCCTTTGAAATTAAAATTAAATAATTCGAATATTTTACACATTATTTATAAAGAAATGGGGCTTTCAAAAAGTGTAAATTGTTTAAAATATAATCCTAATTTTAAAAATTATAAGCATATAAAAATAAGAAGCATTTCTATAAGAAATATTAATTAAGATTTTTAGCGCGCATGCTATTTTCAAAAGTAGTAGCCTTAATTAAAAGCAGTAAGTTGATTTATAAAGTTAAATGTATTTGTATTACACCGTAGTAATTTTAAATATAAAGAATAATAAATTATATTTTTTAAAAAATTAAAAAAATATATATTTTTAAATTTTTAAAAAAAATATTTTAATGTTTTTCAAATATTTTGAAATACAAAAGATATATTATTCTTAATTTACTAGGGTCTAAAGAGTATGATACATTTTATAATTCTATAAAGTTTTATGTATCAAAGGCTACTATTTTAGCAAATAATGTGCGTACCGTATAAATCTTAATTAATATTTCTTATAGAAATATTTCTTATTTTCATATGCTATTAATTTCTAAAATTATCATTATATTCCAAAAATTTTGTATTTTTAAACCATAATTATTTGTAAATAATGAGTAAAAGATTCGAATTATGTAATTTAAATTTAAAAGCAATATTCCTATTTGAAAATTGTTTATATTTTCATCCCTCGAGAAAAAATTAACACCCATGAGGCCCCTCGAATATGAATCAGAACATCAGAAGTAAAATTTAATTAACCTGCATTATAGAAAAAAATATATATTTCACATACTGAGAGGAATGACAAAAATAAACCCATTTTAGAGATTAATGGAATACAGTAATTATCTCAATAGATTTTGGATGCAAATTGCAAAAACCATTAAATATTCAAAGATAATCCCTTTATTGTGAAAGTCAATTATTATAATTAAATAGTTTTATCGATTCCTTCGTAAGGTTTCTATTTCATTAAACTTTTCACGTAATTGATTTCTTTGAAATAATATGTTAAATCGTCTTAGGATTTATTTTATTTAGGAAACCTGTAAAAAATAAGTTTAAAATATGCAATCCTCATATAAGCCTCAGAAAATGTTGTATGAGTTGGTGGGAAAGAAAAGGAAAAACTTACTAAATTATGTAATAAAACAAAAATGAACTTTAAAAAACTGAATTTTAATCACCTTTGAATTGCTGCTAATATTTTCCATACGTTGAAGTGGAGTTCGGAGGAGATAATGTCTAATTATTAATGTTTTTATAAAGTGATTTTTCTTTATAACGATCTTAAAATCACAAAGTGAATTTCTAAATATTCTTTCTTAAAAATGTATTCTCAACAAAGTGTTATTTTCTAGCTATGTTTGTTTAATCCAAGAATAATCTCCAAATTCATTGGCTTTTAGAATTTGGCTGAACCAAAAATGAAAAAAAAAAGAAATAACATATCTACAGTACCATATATAAAAACTTCAAGTAAATTCATAAAAATGACATGGATTAAATACCTTTTGACTCTACCAGCAGGGAAAATTCTTCCCAATCCGTCTTTACTTTTTTCTTTCTTTCTTGAAATTGAAGATTTTTACATCATCCGTGCTTTCAAATTCAGCAAAGACCTTCTTATAGAGAAGAATTAATTCACCAGAAATATCTGGTTTGAACACTCAAACTGGCGTTGAGTTTTGTCAAGTAATTATATTAGAAACATAAAGATTTCCATTAATCAAATTAAATCTTATTCTGTGCCTAAAAGATTTATGAAAAAATGTTTGGGAGTGCAGAGAATAATGTGATTATTTTTGGAACCTTAACCATAATAATTATTTTTCATAAAAGATAGTAGTTGATTCAACCTATATTTCTTTTTTAAAAAAGGAAACCTTTGGATATTTGTGCTACACAGAATTTATGATCTAATACTTGAACTTTTTTTTCTCATTGTTGTCTCCTTCATTCATATGTGTCTTCTTTGTCATTATACGTTATAATATTTATTTTACATTTTTTTTTAAATTTTGGATACTAGAAGAAATATGTTAAAATCAGTATCCAAGAAAAGTATCCGTGATTTAATTGTTTAATATATGAAATAAATCAATATTTACTGAGTATGTATTATTTTAAAATAAATCTTATATGTTTTTTCAATTAAATAATCTACACAAAAAATTTAAATAATTAACACATAACTTTAATAACCATCTCTGTCAAATGTGTGGTTGTTTCTTAACCCACTTGACAGGCAGAAACATCTAGATCCAGTCCATAAACCCGTGCGTTATTAAACAATGAAGGACTGTAGCTGGACTCGATAGCAGCTGGCTCTTATGGCAACCGATATAAGCCAAGATGTGGGTAGGAGTGGCTCGGCTCATATTGCATTTCGAACAAGAAGGGTAAACTTGAAGACCATCCACATGCCGTTGGGCTCAAGTACGTCCACTGCGAAACCTAGCAAGAATAGTTTCATCTTGCGTACTGCTTGTCCCAAGTAAATCAGCCCCAAAGCGATTTCGTTCATATCATTCATATACGGGGCCTGTCTCCAAGAGGAACTGATATCTTGTTTGACCCGGGTAGTAATTTCTGAAAAAGTAAGGCAGCCACCATATGTAGAATCTTTATGGCTGCCCTCATGGCTGCCAAAGCATCTGCAATCTCATTCCCGTAGACATTCACGTGCGATGGTACCAAAGAAAAAATTCTTTAGATTATCATTCAAGCTATTTAATAGCTAGATAATACTCATTGTCGTTCTGTCTTCATACCTCCATCTTTCAGATAGATGTCTAAAAAGAGCTTCGTCTAAATATCAGATGTATTATCAACTATTTTTTAAAAGAATTTCGTCTCATACAGTGTGAAATTTAAAGTTCGTTGTAACCCTAATAACTTATGAACGGTAAGAGCTATTGTCATAAGAGTGGGATTTAGGTATGGTAAAGTTGTCATGCACTACACAAATAATCTACTTACTGTTCCATCTGGTGAATAAATGGGGACTTAGTGTTCTTATTTGAAAAACAGTACTAGATAAAAAAAGTCATAACAAAGTCATTCATCAACATTGACTCAGTAAAAGTAAAACTTTCCTTCAAGTGACATTTGAAAGAGAAGAGAGAGGGACGTAAAATGTACAATTATTTGCTTCTTAATTCCCAAAATTGGAACACGATATAACGCAGAAGAAAATAGAGAATTTCACATTGGTGACAAAAAAACTGCCTCAGGTGTTCCTATTTAAAACATGGTAAGGACCCTGCTCTTGCGGAAAACACCAGATCTCTTCACAATCAGATCTCAGTAAACTGGCGAAACAAATCATCCTTAATAGAAAAAAGGGCCATCCTAATCGGAATCTTAATTCCTCATTAGCATAACTTTCAGCCACACAACCATCAACCACAAACAATTACACAAAATAGCAGGCTGTTTTAAATCTGGCCCCCCAAAAATATACACCGGTACAGTATCTTTAGACATACAAAAATAATTAGACCGTGTCGGGAAAACAGGTTTCATCTATAAACTAGCTCAAAACAAAATACCAACCCTCTATTAATTATCCTGATTAATTCCTACCTTTCTGATAGAACTTTTTCTATCAAAATTAATAAAACACTCGCAAATACAAGAACAATTTCTGCTGTTCTACCAAAAGGTCCCTTCTTTCTCCCACGCTTATCAACATAAATGTTCATCGAACATTCCCACCAATAACAACGCCGAAACTTGCATGTATTTTAACGACACAGTGATACACTTTATCATACAAAGAACCAGCAATTATATCATATATGATCACACGATACGTAACACATTTTTTCCACTGGTTTTCTAAATGGAAAATAGCCATCAATACCTCAAAAAAGAGAAGCCATGTTTTCAGTTAGATACAAAAATCAACTAGACATCTAATCAGATATAAGATATAACTCTCAATTTCAAACATGTTTTTATTAGGGAAAAAAATTTAAAAAAACGCACATAAACTGTACCCCTTAATTTCCTAAAAATTTTAATTAAATAATAGAAAAAAATGCTTATATATTGAGCCTGAAACTGATCCTAACCTGCGCTTTCCCTGCGTGGAGGCATGCTGCAAAGACCCATGTGGATTATTTAGAAAGTGCTCAAAATTTAACTGTCAGGCAAAATCTTAATGTTTGATGGTTCATGACGAATATATACCTCAGAACTGTAGGTAAAATACTCACTATTAGACCAACAATCAGAAGAAATGCTACGACTTTCTTTCAAAACATTGACAATTCTGATAATAAATTCATCCCTAGTATCAAAAATTTACCTTCGGTCTTAATTTCCATAAAACAAAATAAAATCTAATTTATTTTTTTAATTCCTAAATATGTACTTTTTTATCTATACTTTATTCATCTTTTACTTTTATTCTACAATTATTATTCAGTGATTGGTTGAACTTCACACCTAAAACTTAATTGCAAAAACAGCTGACTTCTGTGATTAGATATTCACAGGAGCTCCCCTTCATGCCAAATTATTTTTACACCAAAATATGGTCTCTCTTTAACTTGAGCTCTTTTGTTGCAACCAGATTAGTTAGGTATCGTCCCACCATTACAATCATGACAATAGTTTCACAGTTTGTATCTATATTTTTATATTTTTATTATTTTTTCTTTTATTAATTTCATTCTTTATATTTGGATTTTATATTATTTATTTAAAAGGGCAATTTGAAACGTTTTATAATGCCATCTAAAATGTCATGAAAATAGATGAAGGTTCGGAAGACTAAGTGCTTCCATTCCACCAAACTACCAACTAAGAATCTCATGAAGTTATGATTGACGCAACTTCGTTATGAAACGCTCTTGGGTCGAGTCAAAGTTTCTTACCAACATCATATGCATGGATGAAGTATGCTTTGCGCGTAATACTATACACAATAAGCAGAACCACCGTTTTTGTTCGATGATAAATCCGAGATCTGCTTACGAAGTTCGACATAAAGTTCGCTGTTCAATAAATTTCCTGTGCAGAATATACCATATCAGACTTAATAGCCATGTACTTAACGAAAGCATCTTAACGGCAGTGATCTTGATGCTTGTTAGTGGTAAAAGACGTAGTATTTCATTTTTAAAAGGATTTGCCTTCGAATAGTGTCCAGACTGTTTGGTTCCTGCTCGATAATGCCCGCTGTGCTAGTTATCACGTATTACACAATACATTCGAGACACATTTCAATAGCAATTCATCGGGTAGAGTGTCTTCGTTGAATTACTTTCGTGGTCACCTGACACGAAACCAAACCTTTTCTAAGGATACCGTGCATGCAACCCCACCAACAACACTACAGGAACTTCAAAACCGTATTTGTGATCAATGTTAACGTTTCGTGTGCCCTGTTGAAAAAAGTGCAGCGAGAAATACAAACCCATATCCATTTGTGTATTGGTGCTGAAGGACCCTATTTTGAGCATGAGAGGTAGATGAGCCTAGTTTCCGGAAAGTGTAGTTTTGTTCAACGCGATCAAACACATGTGTACCTTGTGCTTTTCATCTGTTATGTATCATGGCTTTTTGGCAATAAATCAATGCGGCTAAACAACTTTGTAAATTAAATTTTTTCATGTACCTCGTACTGCTTTTCAGATCAGAATGCTAATTCCAAATTTTTCCCCTAGGTGGTGTTGCTAATAGTTTCATTGTGTAGCACATGGCAAAATTACTATACCTAAATCCCACTTTTAGGGCTGTAGCTCTTTTCATTCAAAAATATAATGGGTTGATAATAGGCTATATATATATATATATATATAATTTATATATGTATGTATATATATATGTATGTATATATATATATGTATGTATGTATATATATATATATTTATATATATATATATGTATATATATGGAAGAAATTTATATAAAATATATAACATAACAGGAAATACTTAATAAAAAATGAAGATCAAATCTAATGAAATACAAATAAGAACCTAGCGAGTCAAAACGTAATTTCAGACTTAGGACCGAATAAGTGGGGTTAAACTAGTTTGAAGGCGCCAACCTTCCCCCTTTGCAACTCGGTAGAAAGACCAAAATAAAAAAAATAGAAATTTAAAGTATAAAAATTCTAAGTATAAAATTCAAAGTATAAAAATCCAAGAGTATAAAAAATCTCATAGAAATATGAAAGAACAACCGACTACTATTAAGCAAAAAATTCTCCAAAATGTTTAAGCAGAAAAAATATCAAAAGAATTACCCAATAAAAGGATTCTTCCAAAAAGATTTTCAAAACTTCTGCTCACAGAGCTTATTCAGGAGATCCAACAGTCTTGAAACCGATGGAAAGCTTTTAATATGTTGTGATAAAAATCTAAATATGCATTTAAACGCATCCTTTATACCAGGTTTTAAGGAAGACGCCAAGAAGATTACAATCAAATTTGGTAGGCTATAACTTGGTTGGTTGTCCAAATGTAGAAAATTGGTTGGTTGTCAAAATGTAGAATTTGGTTTGGTTGCCAAAAATGTAGAAATTTTTCATTTTATAAGATTTTTAAGAAGGATATGGAAAATATAAACTAAATGTATATATATATATATATATTATATATATATATATATATATAGATATTTAATATATATATATGATATATATATATATTATATATGTTACATATAGCCTATTATTTTCCGGATATTCAGCATTAAATAAAAAATAAATTGCTATTTTGAGTACTTCATTGACTGATATTTTCCGTAAATAGAATAGTAAACAGTAATAATTTTAATACAAAATTAACCACTATCTTTTTGCAAAATTTGAAATTCAAACTTGTCCATGTATTAAACTACAGAAAATTCGAAGACTAACTTTTGCAGGCGATTTAGGAAAACCACTGCACACAAAATTCATATTTTCAAGAGATCTACGTGGAAATCTAAAAAAAAAATGCATCCTTCAAAATGGATTTGTGACATCCAATAAATACTATGAAATTTTCAAATTTAAGTTATTAGAAATTTAATTCAAAAGTTGTTTTCGAATTTATTCAAAAATCCAACTGACAGAGTGAAAATTGTCCGTAAATGAAAAAGGAGGAAGCAATAATACAAGCTCGCAATGTTGTAAACTTTTCAAAACTGCAATATTTTTAATTGAACTTGATACTTCATGTTGATGCTTAAATATTTTGATGCTAAAACAGCAGGTTTCAGCACTATTACATTCTTCTTTCTTTTTAAATCCTTTTTTAAAAAATGAAAGTTCTGCTCATTTATTTCCGGGTATTTATAAATTATTCTCGAGTCTATACTACAAAATTAAATTATTTTTGTTAATGTGTACAATAATTTATAACCAGGTTTAAGAGTTTACCTCAAAAGCACACTCTAGAGGTTTTTAATACATTACCCAAGACAGAACACGTCAAACGTAGAAGGTGCTCAAAATATATGGCATTCTATGTTTAAAACATTTTCTTAAATTCAAATGGGTAAAATGTTAAGAACCAACTTACTGTGAAAATGTGTTAAAAGTTATTATATTACTTAGCTTATCCATTGCTTATTTAAATTTCGATAAATAAAGTTTATCAAACATCGTTTGTATAGTAAAATATTTGCCCTAAGTTTATGAAACATACCATTATGTAAAAGCATAAAATGATACAATATCAGTAAGATGCCTTTTCCTCCACATTAGCTTGTACTTTTCCTATAATATTTTCGATGAATGTGGATAGTGTAGAATTTAAAATGCAAAAGAAAACTGAAAATTTAGAGTTTTTGTGGTTTATTGGTCTCTTCAAAAGTAAATGAGTACGTATTAATATCGTTAAATAAAAGACTTTAAATTTTAAAAAAAATGTACATTCTAAATAATCTAATCTTAATTTTTTTTTTAATTAAGAGAGACAAAATTTACCGAAAAATCTGGGGTACAGCCTCCACTTTCAACACAAAATATAAGATCAAAATTTACGGGGTAGGATTTTACGCTGAGTATAAAAATAAAACATTCAAAATAAAAAAAAATGGTATTTTCAATAAAAATTAGACTTCTACATAGATCGAAATACAGTTTATTTAAAATAAATGGCATACCCATTGAGCATAAATGGTTGTGATTTTAAAAGTAAATATACTATTATTTTTTTCAAATTTTTCTGGGATAAATGACTTAAAATATAATAGTATTGCACTCGCCCATTCAAGTTTCCTTCGAAATAAGTGCGTGCGTTATGCTGAAAATATACCTTAAAACTAAAAAAAAAAAGGAGCTTCAAAGTAAAGGTTTGCATAACATACTACTGCGCGTTATTACGATAACTTACAAACATTTTCAACATGTGTTACGTGCCTCATAAAATCTAAATGTTTATTTGTATACATGATCGATTCATAACCGTAAAAACGACCACTTCTAACGCAAAATATAGGATTAAATTTGCAAGTGAGCTATACGCTGAGAATAAAAATTACAATTTTAAAAATAAAAAGTATAGATGAACAAAAATATATAAAGATTTCTCTACATATCAAAGTCCTGTTTCTTAAAAGAAATGACATACCTTTTGAAATTAAAGGACTACGTTTTCAAAACCTTGGGATAATACCTCAAATAAATGACTTCAAAACATAACAGTATTTTTTTTAGAATCTAGATAGACTTCTTTTGGGGTGACAAGTATACACAAGGCTTACAAACGTGAGTCAATACACAATGAATAGTGGTGAGAAGTTTTAAGTAGAATAATACAGCCACAAATTGGAATTTAAAAAGGAAAAAAAAAACAATAATGGATATAAATACAATAAATACAGATTAAAATTCGAGATTGCTCACATGCAAACGGATACATTCAGTTACTACAATTATACAATTGGGAAGGATTCAGAACATGATCATAATTAGATTTCAAACTACAAATACATAAAACATACATACACGCATATACACACACACAGGCATCTATATATACATGGACGTACACACGTATGGAAACTTGTATATATTTTTATAGACCTAACATTCAATATGGCTCTGTTTTTTCTATTATGTTGAACATTTCTAATGTACGGGGAAGGTGGATCCATAAAGTATAGTTAACCTTAATTTGCTGATCCTAATTCAGCAACAGCTTTAGAAATCGTAATAGGTCTGTCTCAATTTTAGTCCATTGCTCTTTTGGTTTCTTCCATTTTAAAGTTCTAACGCTGTTTCCTGCTTTGCATACGTTTATTTAAATCTTGTACAATATACATTTGTACCATTTTTATAATGTGTCTTAAAATCAGGTTTCTATCTTCTGGCTTTGTTAGTTGACAGTTTAGCCTTGTTATTTTTTCAATTAGAATCAGTATATATATATAT